>UNPR01000092.1:0-175844 GCA_900536425.1 Hymenoscyphus linearis
GAAGGCGATTAATATGTTAGGGAATCACTAGAAGCGTATAAAAGACTACTCTAGAATAAGGTTAAGATTGATCGCGAGCCTTCTAAGAAAGTCCTAGAGCTAGCTAATATTTATAGTCTACAACAATGAATCTACGCTATACCCGATTAGGCCAATTGGGGAAGCTCTATATTTAAAACAACATTTACTAAGCGAGTCAATAAACCTACACGTGACTACATTCTATCTACAACTATAAACTTATACGTAACTACATTTAATCGATAACCCAAATCCACACGTGACCTCATTCACCTAAGCTTCCACACGTGACTACATTCACCTAAGCTTCGTACCCTCACAGTTATCCTAACGACCCCTTTTAGAAGCGAATATCTACCGAGATAAATCGTACTAACCGTACTCTATACTCTAAAGAAGTGTCGCTATCGGAGTATGTAATTCGTAATAATCAGTTATACTTCCGAGATCGCTTATACGTTCCTAACACTAGTTTACGCGTATGGCTACTTTAAAAGAGCTACGATTCCGTCGAAAGCGGGTACCCGGGTCGGAATAAGCTATTCGAGTTAGTTTCTCGCTATTATTAGTAGCTAAAACTTTACTACGATATAGCTTAGTTTTATAAAGCTTGTAAGAACTACGCTCGTAATAAGTACTCTCAACTTCGTTATTAAGGCACTCTAAAACCACTTCTACTTCTACTTTAACGTTAGACCGACTTGTCTATAGATTTTATAGGACCTATCGCTCGCGTAGACGGTTTTAACTAGATACTAGTAGTAACTAACAGACTTTCTAAGGACTGTTATATTATTCCTTATAAGACGACGATGACCGCCGCCGATTTAGCTTATATCTTTATCTAAGATATTTAGAAGCTCTATAGGCTCCCTAGTTTAATTGTCTCGGATCGAGGAACCTTGTTTATATCCGACTTTTAGAAAACTGTCTATAAGATACTATAAATCTAAGTACAGCTCTCTATAGCGTACTATCCTAAAACTAATGGCCAGACGGAAATTATAAATAAGTCGGTAGCGAAATATCTTCGACTTTATTTAGACTTCGCTTAGAAAAAGTAGGTATAATACCTTCCTTTAGTAGAATTCGCTATAAGGAATGTTATAAATAGTTCGACTAGAATATCCCCCTTTTTTATAAACTACGGTTACCATCCTAGGCTAAGCTTTTTACTACTAAGAGACCTAGATTCTTTGTTACTAAAAGAACTAGCTAGTACGTAGTTCGCACAAAAGATATAAGAAATCCTCGAATTACTTCGAACTAATCTACTAGCTGCTCGGGACTCTATAGAATCCTTAGCTAATAATTCGAGAACTCCTACTCCTAACTATCGAGTAGGCGATTTAGTACTATTAAGTACTAAGAACATCCCGTCTACGCGTCCTATTCCGAAGTTTAACGCTAAGTTTATTAGTCTATTCCGCGTGTTACAAAAGGTTAACTCGTATACTTATAAACTAGACTTACTACCCGAACTTAAATCTATCTACCTAGTCTTTTATACTAATTTACTACGTCCCTCGGCGGGCACTCTACTCCCTAGCTAGTCTAATCTACTAGCGATGCTAGTAGCACTTAATAACAGTGGTCAAGAGCTCTAGGCTATCGATAAAATCGTCGACTCTAGGCGTTAGAACGGCCAATTTCAGTATCTTATTCAGTGGCGAGGTTATAACGAGAGTACCTAGGAACCTCTTAAAAACGTCTTTTTAAGGTCTATATCTCGCGCTTTATTCTATCGTTCTTTTCCGGATAAGTTATAACCTACTTCTAAGGAATTAAACGCTGCTCGAACTGCTTCGAAGTAGTAGAGTTTCGGTATAAGGGGGGGCCTTATGTAAAGGTTCAATTTCGAGTTTTATAGTAAATAGATTTACACGTGTTAGTCGCTTAGGTGAATAGGGGTAAAGTGCGGGGTATAAGCGAGAGTGAATAAGGGGTATTGCTTACAAGTGCGGGGTAAGCGAAAGTAAATAGTACTATTGCAAATGCGGGGTATTCTAGGTTCTATAGCTATTTAGTTAGTTCCACCGCGAGGAGTTCTGTCCTTCTCTCCTTACGGACAATCTACTCTATTGCCCACCCTGACAGTTTATAGATATACCCGTAGGTCACGTGGTTTCCCCCCTATAGTTTAGTAGCTGAAACTGCTACTACTAAGACAAGTATAAACAAGTGGATATGGCATTATCGTAATAGGTATTGTTTCCAAGGATATATTAAGTAAATTGATAGATAAGGAGATTAAGGCTTTAGAGTTGTTTATAGGAGATGACGATAATTAATTAATTAGGTGTAGGAAACAATCAATTCACTTATCACTTCGGTACAAATAGAGCCCTCTTATTGGTCAATCTATATATATATTCTAATTAGAATTCTAAATTCTAAAGCCTTACGCCTTAGAATATTCCATTCTAAATTAAAGAGCCTTTAGAATATTCCACCTTGGAATAGAATCTTAGAATCCTTGGAATTGTATTCCAAGTGCCGAACCATGCCTGTAGAATCTATTAGATATTCTACTTGTAAATCTAACAAAATCTCTTCTTTCTAATATGCCTAGCCCTGACGATGGAACCTTTTTAGTTATTTAAATTTGACTTACGAATAGCCTTATTTTAACCTATTTCAGTCTTTCCTTCCTACTCCTATCCTAAACCTAGCCGTTCCTTATCCTTTCCTATCTATCTTAGCTTCCTATCACTCCTTCCTACTCCACGCTAAAATTATAGGCTTTCCTATTCCTTTCCGTAGGGCCCGGAAAGGAGTGGAGGGGAAATACTATACACTAAAGCTACTTTTAAAAGAGCTACTAGTGTTACGATATACCAGCATTCCTTGTTTTGTAGTATGTGTTGCGATATGCTAGTATTCCTTGCTTTATAGTATAAGCTAACGTATAGGGGAAACCACGTAACGTAGTCTACGGGTATATTAAGGAGCCTATAGCCAGCTACCTACTTAGAACTTCATACGAATACAATACCAGATTATTGTACCTTGTATCTTGACTTTGATAGTCAACCAACATATCTACTTTCCCTATACCCTAAGCCTAAGCCTCTCTTCACTTTTGACAAAATTCACTTCTGGCCTGTCCTCACTTCTAGCCTGTCTTCACTTCTCCCCTATACTCACTTCTTACATGCACTTCTAGCCTGTCTTTACTTCTAGCCTATCCTCACTTTTAGTCTGTCTTTATTTCTCGCCTCCCCCCTGTCTTCACAATTGGGGAGTCTTTACTTCTAACAAAATTCATTCCACCTGTTTGGCCTTATATCTACTATTTATTTTCACTATGGTTTCTCTAGATAGTACTCTTAATACTTTTTATAGATTTATTATATCTATCTATTATTTCTTTCTTATAATATTTAGGCTTAAAAGTAAGTAATAATAAAAAGAGGTAATAGTAATAGGAGGTGAGAATAAGGAGAAGCGAATTTAAGGAGAAGTGAGGATAGAGAGTGAGTATAAAGAGGTAAGGATATAGAGAAGTAAGGACAAGGAGGAGTAAAGACAAGAAGAGGGGATAAGACGTAGTAAAGATAGAATAAGGAGAGGATAGGGAGAAGTTAGGAAGGGGGAGCGAAGATAAAGAGAGGTGAGTATAATAAGAAGTAAGGATAAGGAGGGGTAAGGAGAAGAATAAGTAATAATAAGACGAGGTGATTATATTAAGGAGAAGCGAGGATAAAGAGAAGTAAGTATATAAAGGAGTAAGGATTAGAAGAGGTGAGGATAAGGAGGAGTAAGTGTAATAAGAAGTGAAGATAAACAGATGTAAGTGTAAGAAGGAGTGAGTGTAAAGAGAAGTGAATGTAAGGAGGAGTGAATGTAAGAAGATGTAAGGATGGATGGTGAGTGTAAAGAGGAGTGAAAATAAGAAGAGGTAAGGATATAGAGAAGTGAGGATAAGGAGGAGTGAGGATAAGAAGAAGTGATAGTACGAACAGGCGAGGATAAGAAGAAATAACCCTAACCCTTAAAGGTGAAGACTGACGAAGTGAAGAAGTGACGAAGTGACGAAGTGAAGAAGTGAGGAACATAAAAAGTAAAGCTTGAAGGTGAAGTCTATTAAAGGTGAAGTTTAGTAAAAGTGAAGAAGTGGCGAAAGTGAAGACTATTAAAGTGAAGTCTATAATAAAGTGAAGTCTATAATAAAGTGAAGTCTGTCGAAAGTGAAGTCTGTCGAAAGTGAAGACTATTAAAGTGAAGTCTATAATAAAGTGAAGTCTGTCGAAAGTGAAGTCTGTAGAAAGCGAAGTTTGTAGAAAGTGAAGCTTATAAAGTGATAATTAAATGAAGTGGTGAAGACGTGACGAAGTGAAGAAGTGACGAAGTGAAGTTTGTTAGAAGCGAAGTTTGTTAGAAGTGAAGAATATAATAAAGGTGAAGTTTGGTAAAAGTGATGAAGTAACGAAGTAAAGACTATCAAGAAGTGAAGTTTGTTTAAATTGAAGAATATAATAAAGTGAAGTTTGTCAAAGATGAAGAAGAATAAGTGAGGACTAGAGGGAAGTGAGGTTTGTAAAAGGTGGAGTTTGTAGTAGTAAAGTGAAGTTTATTAAAAAGTGAAGACTAGAGAGAAGTGAAGACTACTAAGAAGTGAAGAATATAATAAAGTGAGGTCTATAATATAGTGAAGAGTAATAAGGTGAAGTTTGTCAAAGGTGAAGAAGAAATAAGTGAAGACTAGAGGGAAGTGAGGTTTGTAAAAGGTGAAGTTTGTAGTAAAGTGAAGTTTATTAAAAAGAGAAGACTAGAGGGAAGTGAAGACTATCACTACTTACTATTCACTACTTACTATTCACTATTCATTATTCACTATTTACTATTACCATTTACTATTACTATTCACTATTCACTATTCACTCTTTACTATTACTATTCACTACTTACTATTCACTATTGATACTTACTATTATTCACTAGTACACTTATTATTCACCCCTTGCTAACTTTGATATTCACTTTTGTCACTTACTATTCACTTATTTTACTAAAGATTTACTTTTCACGATTCATTATTGCTATTTACCATCTACTATCTGCTATTACTAATTGATACTTGATATTCACTACCATTACTTACGAATCCCTAGTACCACTTACTATTTACTATTACTCCTTCCTACTATTCACTAGACGCATTTACCATCCACTATTCATTATTCACTTATGCTACATAATATTCACTATTCACTATAAGTATTTAGCATTCACTGGCAGCGCTTATTCACTATAAGCATTCATATTCTTACAGCCACATAATCTTGAGGAGCCAGATTTATAATCTGGTGCGGCGAAAAGGCGTCCTTCTTCCCTCACTCTTTGTTTCCTCCTGAACCACAAGCTTACATAATGTTTTTACCGACTATTCTTTGCTTGTTTATATTAAAAAGTCAGAGTCGAACAACTAACATGATTTTCAATAGTTTTACAAGGTGGGAATGGGAATGGGTAAAATATTTAGGCTCTGTTCACTTAGAATGTTAGAGCTCGATATCGTCCTAATTAAGCCTGATTTGAGGTGTGTGTGGATCGTAAATAAGCACTATTCTTAATTAAGAGCGTGTTCCGGCGCCTTTAAAATAGTCTCTACTCTGAGTAAATAGAACAACGATATTAAGCCTTAACATCGTGTAGATCAAGTGGAGCACCTACACGATGTTAAGTCTTAATATCGTCTAAAATAGGTGTAGTTTACTTGGCATATCGAGGTCCAACATTCTGAGTGAACAGAGCCTTAGATGGTCCTTGCGAGGCGTAGTCCAATATCACGTGGCTCTCTCTTCAACTCGTTAAATCATTCCAAAGCCCCGTCTTTTCACTGAGCTATACACCTTCTCAGGATACAAGATACTCACCACTCCTAAAACAAACACCGTACACCTGTATAACCCTTAAGGATATAAGGCAAGAGAAGCAATATTCCACGCATTATTATCCACAAATTCCTACACTTTTCATACGCCCCCAAACATTTTCGCGTCACAATGTTCGAACAACCAACACCCTAAGTACGAGTGCAAAAAACATCGCTGAGCTTAGCTAAGACCTTCCTAATCCGGATGTTGGCCATCAGATTTCCCCCTAGCTCCCAACTTAAGCAATGCTGATACAGGCCCCAAAGTCAAAGTAAAGATAAGAAAAACGTCAACGGAGAGGCGAAGAGGATGTCGAGGCTAAGAGATAACAACCATCTATTAGCGTGTCGGCAGAAGGGAAAAAAAAGGTAAGGTTCAAGGATCAATTTGGAAATTGACAATGCCTCATCTACCTTCATCTCTTTACAATTAATCTATTCCGATCGACGCAATCCTGCCTTCTCAAGCAAGTCTAAGCCAGGTTAGAACCCTTTCGGGAATATCATCCAGCATCACTCAAGTACTGCATCGCCATCACCATCATAAGACCACCGACCACCGACTCGCCGATAACAACGAAATAAAAAACACGCAGGGCGTTTGTGATTTGAGAAAATTAATTAATGGAACGCATGCTACTGTACTATTCCTTGGTCTGCCCCATCTGAATCTTTCCTTTCATCTTTGTCTCTCTTTTCCCCCGGCCAATTTCTGCTTGCTATCCACATGCTCATCTGATTGCTCCAAAGGGGGAAAAATGAAAAACAAGCGAAAACCCATCGAATAAATTCGTAGAACACCCCAGGAATATGTGACGGAAAAACGACAAAAGAAAGAGAGTTGATGTGTGCTACATACGTTTTCCTCCACTCCCACCCAAAAAAACACCACCGATCTTACACCATTATTTAGCACCGGAGATACACCAGTTGACTTTCAGTACTAGCATGTATAGTACAAAAGCAAAGCCAACGTAAGCAAGCTAAACTGGAATTATCTAAAAGAAGGCATAAGCCAGCAAGAAACTGATCAGGCATAGAGCCGCAACAATCTGTAATGGGACCCCGCTTTGTGAAGCCTGAACTCTGTGAGCTACATCGTTTACCGTCGCATTTGAAGTTTCGCCAGCAGCAACCTTTCGCATCCGCAAACCCGCCTCGTTTCCGTAGCTGGCAATTGTAGCCTTTGCATCCGCCAACTGGGCCTTGAGCTCATCATATGAAAGTGGTACAGCTGCTGCGACAGTCGAGCTTACATTGCCTGCTGCAGAGGACTTGCCAGAGGCGGGGTTGAAAGCCGAGGCTTTGGCGTCACCGAGGGATTTTGCGTTGCTTGGCTCGTCTTCGAGTTTGGAGGTTGGTCCGACGGAAGGACCTAGAGAACGTCGAGAAGTTTCGGGTGTGAAGGTAGCCTCTGGGGATGGTGATCGGTATGATGGCGGTGCGGTCGAAGATGTCTCGTGCTGCGTAGGGAACGGGTTTAGTAAATAACCAGGAGGATGCGGAGCTACAGGAGGATACGGAGCGGCAGTGGGACTTACAGCACCATTAGACCCTCCATTTACTCCATTTTTCATCGGCGTGACTGCTCCTCCCGATGGGGCTGCAGCTGCAAGATAGACAACCCGGATCTTCTTCTCTTGAACAGAGGATTTCTCAGCAGCATCAACATGTTGCCACTAGTGGAATGTCAGCGATCATCCAAGAAACAGGCAGAGAAAATCCTACAATTGATGCGGTGTCGTCAAACTCCTTATCGGCAGTGATTGCGACGGACTGAACTAGGAACTTGTCTCTACATTTTGCATCCAGAGGGGGTTCCTGTTTCATAGCCTGCAAAAGAACTGCGCAGAATCCGTCAGTATTCGTGAACAGCTCTCCTTGCAATAATTCGCATATATTGTGCACATACCAGTAACCTCGACCTCCTTTCCTGGTTCGACTCGGCCGGAGTTGGGACGGACGCAGTACCTAGATGCTTAGTTAACAGACCTCATCCTGGATACTCGGCATCGTGTAGGACGTACTGCTTTGGGGCAGTGGTTTTAACCTGCAGATGCCACTGTAGTCAGTACATCGAGCGCGTTGAGTAGACCAAGAGACCGTGTACCTTGAAAGCAATGGGTGTGTGATTTGGATTTCTGATCTTGAGAGTTTGCGACACCTCCTGCGTGAATGGCCCTGCGCCCCATATTAGACACACTCCGGATGATGGCAGAATAACATACGCTGGAAGGCGAGCTCCTGGGGATCAATCTCGACAGACATGATGGCGGATCTTGGGGTTGTCGAATTTATTAGAGTACGGAATTGTGTGGTGAAGAGCAATACGTGGTGTCCTGTTTGGGCAAGGATCAAAGAGGCCGATGGTCGACCAGAACCAGACCAGCGGAGCTTCCGTACTCGTAGAGTCTGGAGTCTGCCCGCGCGCCGAAATGGAGGTGGTGTTGGGGTGACGATGGAATAGGAGGACACCAAAAGGATGGCGGCACCTGTAGCAATAGAGCGAACAGCTTGTGGTGTTTTGCGCAGAAGATGCGGACTGTGACTGCTTGAATAGAAGGGAGAACTGATTTGGGGTGATTAGAAGGTTGATGGCTGTTCAAGTCCCAATGAGCCTAGGGAACGTCATTGACGCTACCCATTTCCAGGGAGTCAGCTTCAGGCCAAGGGCAGGCGAGGCGAGGCGGGTGTGACGCCGCTTGCGCGCTAGTTGGGCCAATGGGTGCCTGGGGAAGCTCAGGCAAATGAAGCATCATAATACCAGACAAACCACCAGGAATTGATTCACTACTCGAGTACGAGTAAGCACAAGTCATTACTTCCACTAGTGATTCCATATAAATAACAGCCCACTGGCCTCTCTTTGGCCTGTTGTTCTACAAATCTCTCCAAACACTTTTTAGACAGTGCAGACTCTGAACTACCATCTACCATCTGCATCACATCATTACCCCACCATGGCAACTCCTTCGGACTTGAGCCAGCTCTTGGAAATGGGCTTCCAAAAAGAACGCGCAGAGCTAGCAGTCAAAAAGACAGGTGGACGTAAGCTAGTTCTATTCCTTTCATTGAACAAAAGCTAATCATATTCAGTTCAGGATGCCTTGCAATGGCTTGAGGACAACCAAGACAAATCGATAGAGGAGATCTCTGGCCCCGCCGCTGCGGACGAGACGAACCCCAACATTGAACCAGATGCATTGAAGGAAGGCGAGGTTGCTCGGTCACTTGTATGCAATGAGTGTGGAAAGAAACTCCGAAGCATGGGGCAGGCTGAGTTCCATGCCAGTAAGACGTATGTTATACACAGGAAATTAAAGAAATACGAAAAGCTAATGAGTCCTATAGTGGCCATGTAGATTTTGGAGAGTCCACCGAGGAAATTGCACCTATGACTGAAGAAGAAAAGAAGGTAAAACTTGCAGAGCTCAGAGCAAAGGCCGAAGAAAAGCGAGCCAAGCAAGCAGTCATCGACAAGGAGGAGCTACGCAAGAACGAGGTATGTCAAAACCTTTCTACTTTTTTCCTTTATCTTCTTGCTTCACTCTCATGGGCAGATTTTAGCAGTTCTGTGGTGCATTATCATCCGAGGATATTGGCAGTACTTGATAAGTATGTGTCTCAATAGTAATGACGTCTCCAGAAAATCCGCCAAAAGTCTACTCGCGAGATTCAAGATATCAAGGAAAACCTCGCGAAACAAGAACAAATCAAAATCGCAGCCAAGAAGCGTGAAGAGAAGATTGCCGATGCCGCAGCAAAGAAACGTATCAAGGACAAGATCGAGGCCGACAAGGAAGCACGTCGTCTAAAGGCAGAAAAGGTCAAGGCCGAGCGAGAGGGTCGGCAAATCGCACAAGCTGCTGAGCCAGTAGCAGCACCCATTCCAGCTGGCGAGAGAAAGCCTACCGTTCATACAGAGGCAAGATTGAGACTGCAATCTGCCAGTGGAACTGTTCAGAAGACTTTTGGGGTCGATGTTACTCTTTTCGAGGTAGCCCAGGCTCTTGAGGCTGACGGAGCTTCTAAGGTTGAGAGTTTCACTATGACTTTTCCTAGGAAGACTTTCAGTGGAGCTGTTGACTTTGGAAAGACTCTCAAGGAGGCTGGTTTGGTCCCTAGTGCCGTCTTGATTGTAAAATAAAGCTGGCGAGAGGGATTGAGTAAAGTCTTATCAAGTTGAGTTTATCTGAGTATTACTGGCACGGTTGCGGCATATGGCGGCGTTATGCATAATGATTTCCTTTGTTATACAAAGGCAGTGTGATAGGGATGGATTACTGATTGGCTGGCATATACCCAGACAAAATTTACATGAGAATACAACACTTTCCATTACTGTGAAATGAAATGCTATTTGTGCAACTCACCTTACCTGTAGCATCTTATCGCCCCAAGCGAAATTTAGCATCGTTTATACCATCATACTTGAAATGCAAGCCTTGAACAACCTGGTGATCTATTTCCCATCATACAAGCCCAGCACACATACGCCCAGCCAAACGCCAAAGCTCAAAGTTGATAATAACTTATACCCCAAAAACGCCACCCCCAAAAATTCCCCCGACATCGCGCTCATGGGGTTTATCTCCCGAAGTAAACCACTCAACCATTCATTCTCTGTCGTTTGGCATCGCCCCCCATATCGCCTCCCGCCAGATGACCGTTAGCAGGCAAGTCCACAAGCGGCGCTCTCGAATCAACAGGCCTCTTTGAAGGCGGCTTATACATATTCCTATTCGCCATTGGACTCGGACTACCCGGCGCCCCAATCCGTCTGGTAGCATCCAACTGAGGATTTATGATATTTCCTCTCGCAGCCACCGCTGGTGAGGGTGAGGGAATATGCTTTCCATCTCTGCCTAGAGGCTTTGAAGACTTGTGGTCTACACCTTCAGAGCGTCGGATGGACGGGGATTCCAGGTTGGGATTGAAGGCCGCGATGTTTGTTGGGATTGGTGGTGGTGGTGCGTTGGGATCTGCGTTATCACCATTTCCATTTTTGCCTATTACTCCTGCTACTCCACGGGCTGAAAAAAATCCTGCTCCTTGAGGAGGAAGACCGACAGAGTCCAAATCATCGGTGGGAGGTCGTGCTGGAGATACCGGTGCTGAGCCAACTCCATTGCTGCGGCTTGGTTGGTTCAGAACTCTTTTAACGACTGGGTGTGGGGGCCCTTGGGGAATGGCCCGCGATTGAGGACCGTTTTCTTGAGGAGGCCGGAACGCTTGGGCACCAGCCCCAGATGTGGATCTGTTGAATCCTGCATTTGGTGTTTGGGGATTCGCACTTGGAGCATTTACAGCCTGTGGGCGACCTGGTGGGCCAGCTATAGGGTGCGATCGGTTCTGAGGGCGAACTTGGTTCTGAGGTTTTGCGTTTGTGATGAGATTGTTGTTTTGTCCTGGAAAATTATTGGAGGCAGCCGATGGCTCTATAAGCACAACTTCATCAGGGTGTGAATCGGGGTCTGCCACATTGAAATCTGCTTCGTCAAAATCTATGAAAGGTCAGATAAGAATAGCACATTGTGGCTACGCAAAATATACCTCCAAATTCGTCATCAAAGATATCTATCGAAGCTACAAATGGCGTTAGTTGAACTAATGAGTCAAACATGGGACTTGACCTACTGTTATTGCTGACGCTGCTTCCATTGGATGTATTGTGGGATTTTTCGTCCATAGCTCTTGCAGTTACAGCTTCTGGCTTGACTGTAGCAGCAAATGTAGAATGGCGATGTAAATTGTCGACATCCCATTTCGGTGCGGGTACTTTGACCTTCAGAACCTTTTGCAGGTAGTCCTTATCCTTGATACAATTTCCCAGCACATTTCCAAACATACGCAATGCTCGCTTCAGTCCATCTGTGGTAGCCTCCTTCTTTGATTTTTCGAATGCGGCTGCTTTGCCCTTTGCGTTTTCAATATGCCCGTAACCCAAGTCCTCATGGAAGGTCCCATCTCGCAGTGTAACCCGGACGACAACCGACAGTCCCAGGGAAACCTTTCCAGTCTGCGGGTTCTCATCAACATAGTCAACCTGCAAATCCTTAATCTGACTTGACCAGCCATTGAAACCCAGAACTTCATTCGCAAGTTGGATACATTTCTCCCCCGCCAGATAATGGATCTTCTGGCCTCCAGGCCCCGACCTCGAGGAAATGTATTCCGGACCGAGTTGTTTATCAAGTCTTGTTTGCAACGTGATGATTTCTTGGGCAGTATACTCAGAGATTCGCGGTCGTACTTCTTCAAATGGGTTTGTTATGGCTGTTCGGCCGCCTGAAGCCAAATGCTGCTCGCCAGGTCTATAGCAGTCAGATGAGGGGATTTCACGTCAGAATTGGAGAGTTACATACGCAGGCATCTTGGATATTTCGGTTGTCGTGTAAGCAATGGGCGGAAATCTGGGCTATTTCACATTGGATGGAGTTGGTGATAAATCGATGATGTCGCGATCTGACGCGTCGGAATCCTGGTACTTCCCCATATCGCGCCCCATCACCAGATCACGTGGATATGTCCTTCTCCCCAACTTGGAAGTTAGAAGGTTGTTTCGGACCCGACAAACGGCTCCGGAGATCTTAGGCCGAGTGGAAGCCGATTGGAACCCTCGACGGGGCGTCCGAGCCTCGGGAAGATCATCTTTACCTAGGCACATGGACGTAAAGACGTCCATGCCACATACATATCCATCTTTTAGAGTTTGAGGAGTTGTTTTTTCCAAGATATAAAATGCTGCTCCTGGGCCCTTCAGTTATCGAAGTTGAATCACCTCCCAATCATCGAATCAAATCAAACATATCAAACACATCAAACATACCAAAAAGCATCTCAAAACTTTCCTCAATCAAAAGCTCACATATCTCATCATTTCTCACGATATCCCAACAAAACACTAAAAAATGCCTCTTCTTTCATCCATTCCAGTAGGCTTCGTCGCCGGCCTTCACGTCTATATCATGGCCCTTGAGATGTTTCTCTGGACCAAGCCTCAAGGGATGAAAGCATTCGGTACGAAGCTGGAATTTGCAAAGGCAACTCGAGGACTTGCTGCAAATCAAGGGCTCTACAACGGATTCTTGGCAGCTGGGTTAGGCTGGGGACTATTACACCCAGTTGCCAAATTTGGCAGCCAGATTCAATTGTTCTTTCTGGGGTGTGTTGCTGTTGCCGGAGTTTACGGAGGAATCACTGTGAAGCCCAAGATTATGCTTATCCAGACGCTGCCTGCTTCAATTGGGATGTTGGCTGTTTACTTTTCTTAAGGTTGGAATTAGCGAAATGGAGTCTGGATGATTAAGCGACTTGGGTTCATAGACGGTGTTGGTTTGGGTTTTACGAAAGAAGGGATAACATCAGAATGATTTTTTTGGGAGCACCACAATCTAGCACGAGACATCAGCTACACAGAATTTCAAAAATCTTTTCAAAACCCAATTCTCTTTACTAAATTATTTCATGACTTTATGAGTGATCTGGAAGGATAGGGTCATTCGATCGAGGCTAAGAGGAAGAGTTCATGATATTCCAGTTGAAGTCATGGCTTACGTCTGCTGGCGTTTGAAAGTCCAAGCTCATGAACAATGACTCGCTTCGTTATTCTAGCCCTTCACGAATGATGAATTTCCCCGCTCGAAACCATCTACTCGTATCTACCTTTCTTTTTTTGCTTCAATATTCTTTTTTGGGAAAGCCGGGCGCAGAGTTCTCAGGGTTCACATGCTTAAACTTCAAACTAACGAAGTACTCCCATCAAAGACTAATCCCCCGATTCCTGATCATCAAATCCCTCTTCCCCTGGAATCAGCCTCTGCCACTTCTTCACTGGCTCAGATCCCGGGGCACAGAGAGTCCACTTCTTAATTATAACTTTCCTATCCTCCATCCCAATATTATGCGCATCGACGTGCCACCCACATACCACAGGCCCTTGAAGTTAAATGAATAATACTCGTAGTTGTGTACTGTCCCATCTCCATATTCCCGTATAACTCTTCTATTCGCATCTTCCATATCGGAGTAAATAACACGGACTTCGGGCTTTTCATCGTTTGCCCTATGATGGTCGTCATAATCGCCGCTGTAGAGTTTCAACGAGGAACAAGTTACCGCGTAGACGTATTGTGGAACCGAGGGGTGCTTGAGCTGGGAATTGGGTTGACAGATTGTTGGATATCAGTGCGTTTGGTTTGAAGAACTGGGAGGCCCACTTCGCCTGCCGTCCCATTCAATATTCACCCAACCTCCCTCACCCATTACCTACACGCCCAAAGTATTAAAAAATAAAAAAAAAGAAGAAAGCAGTAAAATAAAACAGCAAAAAGATCCTCAGAGTACAACTGAATCAGTTGCACCCCGGCTCGGGTCAAACTCAGCATTACCTGGGTTTCTTTATGGCTGGCCAACAAGACACTGACTGGCGCCCTTACCAGTAGGCCATTGAGGCCCGTTTCCGGTGTTTTATACTTGTTGGTTGAGGGTGAGGTGCTTATTTTAGAATACTAAGAGTTTGGGTTTTCTACAGGTGAATGGTATACTATAGCGCATAGGCCACACGGGTGCTGGTGGTAGGTAGATTGTTGAGGGCAAGGTCGCCTACTCTAGCCCAACCACTTCGTTTCTTGGAGAAACTTCCTCCCCTTTGGACTGCCAGGGGCCAATCTGTGGGTTTGGATTTAGATGCTGTAACCTTCGCTCGCACCGTTAGAGTGATTTTGCAGTCAAGCTTAGTGGTTAGGTTCGTTCTAAAAGGTGGACAAACTCCGTATAATATCTGTGTAAAAACTATATAAATAACAAGTTGAGCCAGGAGGGGGAATCAAGCGTAGTTAATACTAACAACGGCTTAGCTCGCCAGTTATCCCACTTATTATTTCCCAATTTAGTCTAGTTATATATAAAGGTTAACGCTATTTAGACTAACCCACTTCCGCTTGCTAGGAGAGTCCGCTAGAAAATATTTAGGCTGTATACCTATACTATTCAGACCTATCTCTATTGTAAATATCAGTATCTATAAGTTGTCTCAAAGAGCCGGGTATACTCAATTTATTGGCAAGTGACTGACGGGAAACTTTAATATCAAAATTTGGAAGGCTTGGAAATCGACAGTGTTGACCTAATCTCAGAAGAGGTCTAACATTCCCTTTCGTGTCCTAGATTTACGTAAATAGGTTCTCAACAATCAAGCCTTTTCTTAAGCGAAAATAATCGTGAGAATTACAAAGACTGGAAAATGAAAACAAACTTGTCTCTTCGCGGTGCTCTATCCTCTTTAACCTCAAGAACTACTCTGATCTTCTCCAGAGCACGTCTCAACCGCGCCTTTGACTTTAAGTATCAGAGCTAATCATTATGGATATTTTAATGCGCGAAATAAAGGTGAATCATTTTCTCCACCTTTGTCTTTAAAAGCTGGTGAGTTCCGCTTTCTATTGTGACACAAAATCCTGCACTTCTCATGTCGAAGAAAACCACGCTGGGTTGCGTGGTGTAATAATGTTTTCCTTCTCTTCAATTTTGAATGTTAATAATTAACCTGAAGTAAGGTAATATCCTAAAGACTACAGAAAGGACCCTCTTCCAGTTTGTAGATACAAAAAAGACCACATTTTCACGAGACCATTACTATATATTTAGTGGATAGCATTTCAAATAAAAGCAGTGAATCGATTCTTCAAAGATGGCAGCATTTTTATATATTGCGGCGGTAGTAGAGGGTCTTTTCATCCCATCCTCGGCCCTTGGAATCTAAAGCAAACCTAAGGTAGCCTACACCCCGTATACACAGAAATTTGAACATAGGGAGATAGCAGGTTTGTTTTGCATGTGGCTGGCAAAGAATTATTGTATCCCTGGATTCCCTGCGGCGTCAGATTCTGTCAATATAGTGGATCCGATGACAACTAGTCACAAATTTAAGGCGATCCGCACAAGGAGTCAAGGCTAGGTTGTGTGCTATGCTTTCCACCTCTTTCTTAGAGAAGTCGTTTGCAGATATTATAGTTAGCCAGGCTAGAGTAGAAAGTGTGGTTACGTAAATACTAGGAGTAAGTTCCAAATACGTACCCGGAGCTCTTGAAAACTGGAATTGAGATGTTCGGAGTGAAGTATGAAAATCTCCACGATATCGGTGTTTTGGAACAAACCATAATGAGCTAAAATTGTTCCAGGATAGAGAATGACTTTCTGATCTAGCAAGGCTTGAATTTGTTGACGAAACTAGGCACTTCAAGATGGCTTTTTGGTGATCAGGAATAGACTAGGAACAATCAATCAAACGCCTCCTAATGAAAAACATTGGCATGAAAATTGTAGGAACTAGTAGCTTTTAACACCATATCTTTTGGAGCACTACCTATGATACTCTTGAGGGTATCCAGATCAATGAACTCATCCCAACGGATATGAGGTTACCATTTCTTGGAAACCATCCGAGATTGAAATTCTACCCGTTTTCTATAGCAATTTCTTGGACCACCACTGAATTTCATAACCCTCTTGAAGCTAGTACCTGGGTAGTAGCCATGGAAATCCCCTGTTTGTTCGCTTAACATGACATGCCATTATTCTACGAAGACAATCAGAACTCTTATTCGTGATTATCTCTTAGACAAATCTGCAGCGCAGGAATTTCAGAAAAGAAGCCTCAAAAAGACATCATACTAGAACGCCCGACGCAAAGAATCAAGTAAAAGTCACTTTAGCCAGGATTGGTTATCAAAAATGGAATCGAGTGATTCTATATCTACACTGTGACATTGTGATGTATTGTAATAGGTCAATCCTATCAGTAGTACACAAAATACCGGTGGAATATCATGTGATATTGTAGTTCTCTCCACACTCCTACAACATGTATCTATATAAGTAGGGAGCATTCCCCTATAGAATGCTCCTCAAGTAATACAATACTGAGTTCCACTTATATATCTTTCAACAATAACTAGGTCTCGTATCAATGTAAAAAGATCCACGAATCGTTAACTTATAACATCAATTCATGTTTCATTCATCTCAGGAACTCCCCTGTCTAGGAGCAATCAAGAAAGCAGGAAGAGAGGAACCAAGAATGAAATAACAACTCCAGCAAGATAGATTTCTCTTCCTTATACAGGAAAACCTTGATACAAAGATACTCAAATAATGATAACCTCGGTGATATCCTTGAGAATTTGGGGCCGAAATCTTTTCTTGCACCAAAAGTACCCTCGATATAAGGATATCCTCAGTTATATCCTTAAAAACTCCGGCCCTGACCATGTCCTTGTATCGAGGTTTGACTGTAGCATCGTTCGCAACGAGACTCCTGTGAAGATAAACCCTTAGTCCCTTTGGCTTCTTCGGCCTGACATCCCCCGCCAATCTCCCACTTCTTATAATCCTGGTTTTCCGTCTCTTCTAAACTTCATAAGTGTGTTTAACTTCTTCGATACTTTACTTCTTATCCCTCTTTAGTATTAGGTAACTAATCTCTCTTGATGGAAGACTATACAGATAATACATAATATGTTTTGTTAACTAAACCTACTTTTATTGACTCGATTATCCAGATAAGATGGTCTAAATTTAGGTAGAAAATACCACCCACATGAACCGTACATGCACAAACAACGTTTCCCTGAAATACTATACCAACACCACCCTAACCCCTGCCCCCCCCGATCAATTCCAAATCACCAAAGAAATCGCAACATAATTCTCAATTGCACAAGATCCCAGAAATAAATAACCCCCCCATCAATCATGGCAAATCAGGCTTGCCAGAAATGAGCTGCACACATCCATTCGTCTCCTCATCCCACACAAAAGCATGAATCTGCATCCCCCTCTCCTCCATAGCTTTCTTAACCAACGGCTGTCGCTTTAACCAATCTACCTCGGCAAGGACGTAAATATCTTCAAATCGGTGTTGGAGATCGTGTTCGGGGAGGACGATGTGCTTCTCTGAGAGGTCGAGGGTGTGGCTACGATGGAGTTGGGCTACGTCTCTGATGATTGGGCGTGTTAGTGAGAGGATGGATAGGATGAGGGAAGGGAGAGGATCGAATTGAGACTTACTTGTACCAGGTATTTGGTGTTTTGAGGGATTCGTGTTCCTGTTGTTGGAGCATTGCACAGCCATAGTGTCCGCAGACGACTATGTGGTCAACCTATTTACAAGGTGTTAATACAATTTGCTGCTGTTTATCTGATATACAGGTCTTCAATATGGTCTTGCAAGTAGTTCGATTGTTAAAGTTCATTCCCAGGAAATCTTCCATTCATTGGCAGCGATCCAAAGCAGTTTGCTGGCCGAGGATATTATGTTGATTTGAAGGAGATGTGAACATACCTTCAACAACTCAACACTCCACTCAACCGCGCTCCTACTACTCAAATCGCCATTACTCAAAAGGTGTCCCAGATTCCGATGTACAAACATCTCAGCTCTCCCCACATTCAAAGAATCCGTCTCCACTACCGAGCTGTCACTGCATCCAACCCAAAGAATATGAGGCTCGTCATCGCGTGTCGATTTCGGGGAAGAGGGGATAAGATCCCGTGGGACTGGCCGGATGGTATATGGTGTGCGCAGAATGGCGGGGGTATTGAAAGGCATGCTGGAGAGCATTTTTGCCATCTTGGGGATGTTGTAGTTGGATTGGCAGGAGAAGTGGTGGGTCTTGGATTGGAAATAATGACAAGCGGAGGGCGTGAGACGACGTGAAAGATTTTACAGGCAGGTATCTATTGGTATACAGATGATACTCGAGTACGTAAAATAAACAGCCCAAAAACAGTATTTCAAGCAACTAAAACAATACAAAAGGAAGAGGAAAAGCCCCAATGAAAAGCAGAGAAAACAACTCCCATAAAACAGACCCCTCTTCCCCCCCGAAAAGCTTATCATCTTTTCCCCAACAATATCTTCACCCACCTTCTCCAATCCCACGCGATCAATCCTGTCGTGTTACCATCAGGATCTCATCCAAAAGCTTACGATTGGTTGATGGCTGATGGCCGACGATGGAAAAACAGGTGATTCTGTCAGAAGTCACACCACAACCCATAAAAATAACCCCTCGCTAGAGGGGCTTCAGGGGTGTTACATGGCCTTTTGGAGGCTCGTACAACGTTTCCCCGATTTTCGCCGCCTTGGCTGCTGATGGCTATTTTCTCCTCCTTGGAGGTTTTCTTGCTTCCAATTTGATTAATGGGAGTTCTTTCCGTCTCTCCGGCTTTAGTCTCTCTGTTTATACAACCTCGTGATGGGGATCCGGATTGGGGAAAATGGGTTCTGGACTCAGCGGCAGGATGGAGATTACGCCCCGTGGTCCATGAACCGGGTTCAGGGTGCAATGTGGCCGGCGAGGTGGGGGCGGGGTACTGGTACTGTATCGATACCTATAGGTATTTTGCATTGCTGTTATGCCAGTAGCAATAGAGGTAGGTACCTGGGTATTTCGTATATTTTCCATGCTGACGTCATGGAAGCCCTTCGTCCAAAAAATCCCTGGTCAAATTCAAAGTGAACTCAAATTGAACTCGAATTGAACTCAAATCTTGTTGCAAAGAGCATGCTGCAAAGAGCATGTTGCAAAGAGCATGTTGCAAAGTGTGAGGGCGTGGAAGACTTGAATTCTTGTAAGCTACGAAACTACCTAGAATATATACTAGCGCCAAGAATGCGCTAGTCCACGCTAGTCGCTCCTCTGTGTGACTCTTTCGGTGTGCTGTCATGTGACAGACATATTTACATAGGGAACGATTCCTGGCAACAAATCTTCAACCCGAAAATCACAGGGGGGGGGGCCTACCTACCTACCTCGTAACTTTCCACAAACGAGGTCTCGCAGTTTATGGCAAACCTAATAGCGACCTAGATATACCTAGATCCACCTAGTAGGTACTGTATATACCTAGGTAGTATACACCTTCCTCTCCCACCTGCAAGTACTAACTCGACAACCAACTCAGAACTCCAGTCTCTTTTTATATAGGTTGCCACTCTCTAGTCTTGAACGCACATATACAAGCAGTATTACATCAAACCTCCCATATGCGTTTTGACGTAGTCCAACTCTTCCTTGCCGCCATGGCGATGATGGCTGGCGTTGCAAAAGCAGGACAGGCTTGTAATACTGCAGCGGATTGTACAGCCTGCCCTATTGAGAGTGGGCGGCGTTGCTTGTGAGTACCTTTTTGTCATTGTCTTGTTGGCGAAGTAGGCTAATGCTGGACTTGTGCTGTAGCGACAGAAATTGTCTGTGTCTATAGTACGAATACTCGATTTCAACTCGAATGGAATTCAGATTGTACCTACTCTGCAGTGTCGGTTAGAAATGGGCGGATCGGTTGATGGCTCCTGTCGTTGATGTGTTTACAGGAGGGCAATGTGAGAATTGGACAGCAATTAAATCTTGTTACATACTGTACTGTACCAGCTGTAACCCAAATCAAATAAAAATAACGCCCTCTTTTATACTGGCATACCCACAGGTTCATGTCAGTGATATCACCAGGACTAGGGTGTGTTTGCTATATATCGTCCGAAGTTGTACTTCATCTTAGACTTTCTACGAAGTACGAATTACGCATTGATGAGTTCTGTAACTTTCCGCGACTCAGTCTCGTGCTGTACAGTAATTATTTTAATGCAAACTTAGCTTGCCGTGTATATATGACTACCCGGGGAATCCGCTCGACTGCAGGTGCATTTTCTTGAAGGTAGTCTTATCCTGCTCTCGATCACAATCACATCACACAACTCCAAGCAACAAATTCTCCAAGATGCGTTTCGCAACACTCAAACTCGTCCTTCTCGCCATCACGAGCCTATCAAGCGTCGTACAGGCAGGTAGTTGTGAAAGGGACGACGATTGTGATCAGCGTCGATGCGCTGAAGGAAAGAGGTTTTGCCAGTAAGTACTTATTTATATAGAAGAGTATATATTGTAATTCTTGCTGATATTGGGCCTGTGTAGCAACGGGAGCTGTACATGCGGATAACTTTGTTATTGATTCGTAAAGAGTATATGTACGCCGCGAGAACAAGAGATATGCTGTTCTGTTAATGGCAGTGCGAGTGTGGAAGTTGAAATTGGAGAGTCCTTTGAGATAGTGAATGGCGTGGTGGACACAATTGACCTGAACTCGATCATTTGCCATGGCTCATTGATGTGCTTGTAATATAGCAATGTGAAAAAGCAATTAAATGATGCTACGTACTGTAACCTCAATCAAATCAAAATATCTCCTTCCTGTACTATGCACCCCTTGGTTAATATTAGTGATGTCACCTTTATACTACATATAGACTCTTTTACGAAGTACAAATCACACATCAGTAAGTTCTGTAGCTTTCCGTGACTCTGTCTCGTACTGTAATCGAGCTATTGAAAACTTACTTTGCCCTTTCTATAATCCATATCGAAACCATAATGATGTATACAAGTACATGGGAATCCCCCTTAGCCGCCGTCGACATCTTTTAATGCCTACATGTCCTAGGTAGTCATAATCTACTCTGGATCACAGTCACAATCACATCACACATGTTTGAGTAAAACAACACAACATGTTCTCAACTTTCGTTCAGAAACTACCTATATGAACTTCGTCCTCCCCGCCTTCACGAGGGTATCGCGTTATACAAGCTTGTAAGACCGACGCGGATTACAAGCCTCGTCTATTTGTGGTTATGAGAGTCAAGTGGGTTGTCGTCAAGTGCCTACTTATAAAAGAATATATAGTATCTTTTACAAACGTTACACTTGTGCAGCAAGGGGTCTTGTGTATGCTTGTAATTCTCAACATGAATTCGTATGAGTATATGTCTCGGCAGTACTTTGTAGCATCCTTGAGATATATACGGATGTGTTATTATATTGTTGAGATATCCATGGCGATAGGAGATGGCAATATAAATTTGTCAAGTCACGTAGAAATGAAATGCAGGAGAAACTCGTGGCAAGGATATAAACGGGGATGTCCTTGTGTCAGGATCCTTGTATCGAGATTCTACTGTATAAGTCTGCATTGCCATATTTCATGTACGCCCGTGCCTATGTCAGTGACCTCACCTACAAAGTCTATAAACCCTTCCGTAACTCGGCCTCGTATTACGTTGTCCCAGGTGAATTTAAAAGGGAGTTGTTTACCGATTTCTGCCCTGTTGCCAACGTTAGCCACCAGAAAAGTTACATTTGTTTCGCCTGGAACAAATCATGATTGATTTACCGGTACTGCAAACCTTATCTGCCCTTCTTATCCTGGACATAAGATTAGTGTATATAAGTAACGCACCTCAACCACATGCTTTGACCACCATAGCTGATCCTACTCTCGATCACAATCACATTACACAACTCTTATCAACAACACATCAAATTCTCCAACATGCGCTTCAAAACATTTAAACTCGTCCTCATTACCCTCGCGACCATATCTGGGGTCGTACATGCTAGTGGTGAATGTAAAACTTCCGCCGATTGTCCTGGGAATGTCTGCGTTGACGGTGGGAGGACTTGCACGTAAGTACTTATAGAAGAGAATGTATTATAATCCTTACTAATACTAGAAATACGTAGTCAGGGGGTCTGTGGTTGCAAATAATACTCGACATTCATTCCTAATTTCGTTGAGAGTATATATGTATACTTCGTGGGGCGGTTGGAGATAGACGGATCTGTTGATTGGCAAAGTGCAACGGCAACGAAATTCTGTCAAGTAACCCAAATAAAATTCCCTTCGTGGGATGGCGGAATTGGAACGGTCAGGTAGCCGTATGTACAATTGACAGATTTGGAGCGGCCTATGGGATAGTTTGGTACAATGGTTATGCATCGCACTCTTTACTCCATAATCATCGACTTTCTACTGTACATAAGTATTGATATCCTAGTACTACAAGTCTACAACGTGTTTCCACTTCGACTCGGGCGATATAAATTTAGCTTTTCTATGCTGGCTAAGGTTGGCAACAGGACGAAAACCCACCCCTTGAAAAGTCACATTAACTTCGCCTGAGTCTAAGCACATGTAATACAAGCTCCACTTTTCCCTGCCTGCTATTCATTACCGTTAATAAGAATAGTCTATATAAATAACCCCTCCTCGACCACATTCTGTATTCATCGATTAAGCTCCTTGCCTGACTACATCCTAGTCTTGATTACACTCACGTTACACATCTCTAAACATCACACACATCTAAGAATTACATGCCTTTCGCAGCCATCAGTTTCGCCCTCCTCGCTCTCGCGACGGTATCCGGCGCTGTAGATAGAAAGCACCCCGATTGCAAGACTGCCTCAAATTGTTTCCAATGTCCTGGTGGTGGGACGACGTGTTTTTTGAGTACTCATAAAAGAAGAGATATTATAATTCTTCCTAACTTTGGACCTACGTAGAAACGGAAGGTGTGGATGCGCATAACACTCGACATTTATTCGTATCCCTTCTAGACCGGAAAGGTATAGGGAGAACATCCACTTTGTCAACGTCTTCCCCGCAAAGCAAATCTATTTGGTCAACCTGGTCACTTTTCCATGCAACCGAGCGGCAATTTGACCCAATTAATGTATCCACTTTGCGTTACGTTTTTCTTATTTATCTCAAAGGACAGGAAGAGATAGATTGTGTGTCTACAGTACTCTGCGGCCTTGGTAGGGAATAGGTGGACCTGTTCATTGCTTGTTAATATGTCTACGGCAATATGGCACTGTAAAAATGTAATGAAATCCCTTCAAGTATCCTAAATCTGATGGAAATGTTGTCTTCTCTCGTGCACGCTGGGGTGGCTTTATGTCACGTGTACTAAAGACTCCCTTAAGCGAGATCTGTAACTTTCCGCAACTCGGTCGGGTTCGTACTACAATTAACTTATGCTAGAGCCTTCTTACTAGGATACTAGCTCTAACTACTTTCCTTCGGAGGTAATAGGGGTAATCTTTATCTTGAGTGCCCTAGTAATCGGGCTCTGCTATATTGTAGGCCTTGGTTTACCCTTCCTATAGTCTATGACCTCATACTTCGTCCCAGGAATATTATCTGCAACTTTTCTAGGCTGGCTACAGTGGAGAACAGGGAATAAACCCTTGGAAAACCTACAAATATTACGCCTGTGACGAAGTAAGAATAGTACAGGCGAACCTCGATACAAGGATACTCCATATCAGGATAACCTCAGTTATATCCTGAAGAATATGTCCCCTGCCAGTATCCTTGTATCGAGGTTCGCCTGTATTTCGAAGTAAGCCCTCGAGCACACTCAGCATTATTTGACAGGGACTAGCGATACTTTACTGCTGATCACAATAATACCACACATCTCTAAGCATTACACATCTCCAACATGCGCTTCGCAACAATAAAACTCGTCCTCCTCGCCCTCGCGACGGTATCCGGCGTCGTAGAAGCAACTGGTTGTAAACCCGCCGCATATTGTAGGCCCTGTACTCAGGGTTCGCTGGCTTGTATGTAAGTACTCGTAGAAGACGATAAATTGTTATATTTATTAATATCAAACCTGTGTAACAACGGAGAGTGTAGATGTTGGTAAACCTCGATTTCAGTTTGTATGGAGTACTGTACAAATATGTGGTACTCTGTCAGATCGATTAGGAACAGACGGGTCTATTGATGGTTCGTTGATATGTCCATGGCAATATGACAACATGGGAATGGTAAAAGTCAAGGAAATCCTGTCAAGTAGCATAAACCAAATGAAAATACTGGTATTGTCTTCTTTTATATACAGTACGCAGGGGTTGAAGCCACCTGAGTCGTCCCAGGCATATTAAGTGTAACTTTTCTAGGGTGGGGTGGCTACGGTGGAGAACAGGGGATAAACCCTTGGAAAACCTGCAACTATTACGTCTAAGACGAAGTACTTCGTATATGTTGAACTCTTTTAAGCGAGGTCTATACATGTAACTTTCCGCAACTCGGTCGGGCTCGTACTACAATTAGTTTATCGCAAACCTAGCTTACACTTCTTATAACAAATGAGTCCTTATAAGTATATCACGTATGAGCCATCAATCCACATCTCTTATCATACCTACTTTCGATTACAGCTCTATACCTCCAAGTAAAATATTCTCCAACATGCGCTTCGCAACAACTAAGCTCGTCCTTCTAGTCCTCGCGACGGTATCCGGCGTTGTACAAGCTTGTAATACGAATGCGGATTGTAAGTCACAATCGACCACCTGTGCTGAGGGCAGTTCATCTTGTGTGTAAGTACTTCTAAAAAACAAAGAAAAAGAATGTCTTGTATTTGTCACTAATGCCAGGCCTGTGCAGGAGAGGGCATTGTACCTGCGTATGATATTTGACAGCAATTCGTACAGAATACATGTCTAGTCGTACTCTGTAGCATCGGTTATATATTGGCGGATCTGGGCACGGATATTTTCGCTGGTATATTGGTACAACTTCGCGGTCGACACAAAAGGCGACAGTCAAATATCTTCTGGTTGTTCCGCTTTTCTGAATTGTTATGAGTAATTAGCTCAAAACATGTAGGACAATTACTGTGGCGACGTTTGGATTTCGGTGTCATGATTTCGGTTACTTGAGATAGTTGGAACAATCAAATACTTGGACTAAGTTTCGCTATGAATAGACTATTTCTGTTCGCGTTTTTTTGTCTACTGTGAGACGGGGAATGAGATGTGTTACTAAATCAATCATTAGATCTTCTATAGCCATACCAAAAAGGGAATACAATCCTCAGGTAACCTACCGCGATTATTCCAGATCTCTAGGATATCTTAAGATTATTCTAATTATTCTAAGTGTCCATCCTAACTACCGGTATTCCAACTTTCCATAATCCAAAAAACCAACCCTAAAACGGAATTGAGATATTCTACTGGCGATTCTTCAGCTTCTACACCCAATTCTGACACCCAATTAAGCGAGGATCATCTGTTTACTTACCTCCCGTCGAGAAATCCGCCTTGTCCTACCACCTACTCAGGTAATCGAAAACGGGGAAATTCCCATTTCCAAGTAGTCTTACACGCACACGACAGAATCTCGATAAAAAACTTGAAAGTAAGAAATTAAAAACTTCCGTTCTATTTAATATTTAATCTAGAAAAAATACATGTAGATTTCACCCTCGAAGTAAACTATCCCCTCAACTGCGGCCTTTTATATAAAATAAAAGTCTTATCTAACTTCAATAACCACATTTATTTCTCATTCCCTAACTCTTAGTCTCTTAGTCTCACGCTTTAAGACAAATATACGGTATGGTATCCCTCATTAATAGCAAAGAGAAAGTAACCTAGTAACTTACTAACTTACCAACTTACCAACTTACCAACTCCCTCTAAACATTCGATAATTTTCCTATACCCAAGTAAATTTCTCTATCGAAGTTTTTCGAGGAAACGAGAAAGTACGAGTTTTCTCATGTCTATATCCAACAATCTGCATACTATCTATCTACATCTCAAGTTCATTCAACTAGTACCTAAATAACCAAATTTACAAAACGGAATCTAGATACAGTAAGTCTAAATTTTCTTTTCACTCGTTTTATTTGAATATCCGGGAGACCAATTAGATAATATTTCTTGATTACAGACAGGACAGAATTCCCTCTTTGTAGGAAGGAAAACTAAGTCCCCTTTTCGGGAAGAAGCTTGGAAACCTTTACTCCAAGGAGGGGAGGGTTGATCAATCAGTATATGTAAACCAAATAATAAATATAAATATAAACGAAGTACATAGTCAAGAGTGTATATACAAAATACATTGGCTGGCGATTTATATATATAGCAAGATATAACATACAAAATGTACACTTTCCACTCATGCAAGGCATAAATCATAACCTCATTTCAGATAACCCTCAACAGCTTTCTCACTCCATTCCCACAATTCCCTCGCCTTGACCATATCACAACTAATCCAAGTCCCCTGTCCCGCAACAGCAACAGGCGTATAAAACTCCCCACCCTGAACCTCTCCTATCCTATCCCCTTTCTTCCCAACCGCCGCCCAAAGCTGATTCATCGCCCCAGTCTCAACACTCTGAAAGCCAACAACAGGTATACACCTCCCAAGCCACTTCAACCATTCCCCAACCCACCCCCAATGCTCAGCAAACCTGAAAGTCTGACTCCATAACCCCGTTGCGATGACACCCGGATGCACCGAAACACAAGTAATCCCCCGCTCCTGATATCTCGCGTGAAATGCCCGTGTAAACAAGGCATTCGCCAACTTCGACGTTCCATATCGTGAAAGAGAGGAGATTGTAAATGCGGAACCCGTAGATTGGAGCGAGGAATAGGGAATCCCTGTGCGGGGGGAGAATTGCATCCCGATACTACTGACAACCACGACTCGAACATCTCCTCCCTGCTTTGCTGTTCCCTCCATGATTCCCATCAATAGCTCACTGAGCAGAAAATGTCCGAGGTGGTTCGTTCCGAACTGGATTTCATAGCCTTGTTTCGTCAGTCCTGGAGGAGCCATCATGATTCCGGCGTTGAGGAATAGTATGTCGAGACGGGATGTGGATTTGAGGAGGGTGTCGGCACATGATGAGACGGAGGAGAGGTCAGAGAGGTCGCATGGTATGTGGGTTAGGGGACAGCAGTTGGGAACGAGGGCTTGGATACGGGCGATTGAGGAGGATGTGCTGGATGCGTTGCGGGCGAGGATGTAGATATGGGAGGGAGAGTGAGGGGCTAGTCGGAGGACCGTTTCGAAGCCTAGACCTGCGTTTCCTGTGAGGGGGTTTGTGAGTGAGGGCTTGCTATCAGGGGGATCGTAGGAAAAAGAGGGGAAATGTGAATATTTAGGATTCGGGCAGAGTGGAAGAATTGTACTGATGATGCCAGAGCAAGCACGCCCAAAAATATAAGAATAAGAGCTTACCTCCAGTAATAGCAATTACCTTCCCACTCAAATCAGGAATATCCTTTTTGGCATCGAATTGCACCGCGGGGCGACTGAGGAGGCCGTAAAGCATCTTGTCTTTTCTTTTTCTTCGATCGCCTTGCAAGTCTCAATAATATATGCCAACTAGCCAACGTCACGAAGATGAGATTCGCAAGCGCCACTCAGTGGCAACTGAGGGGATGGTGTTTGGAATACCATTTTGAATGTGGTTGAAGACTTGAGATTGTCGCATGGCGAACCAAGCTTAATGAACGATTGGAGTTTTTGATTGGTTGCAGGTGGTACAGGTGGGCCGAGGTAAAAAGATAGCCCCCTACAATTAGCATTGACCTACTCGAGTATTAACCTAGATTTTCTAGGGTAAAGGGAATTATTACTTCATAATGTTCGAATCGTTGTTTTAGTTATAATAGCAGTTTCCTATCATTATTCTAAAATCTCTCAAGGGGTCCGCACTTTTTGTTCACCCTTTAGAACAACTAAAACCCGTCCACCTCGCCCCCTAGATTAAGCGAACCCCCAACATACAATTTCCGAGTTCCAATTCCTGAGATGAGAACCCCAAGAGCGATAACTTTTCCCAAGCAGTATATTCACTCTGGGATCACTCAAGATGTTGAAATCCTATACTTGGCAAAACATCGGACTTTATTTGTATCTGCTTCGATTTGCATAATAAAAAATATAAACTTCTTTCTCAGGCTCTCCAGATTCCCACGAATCAGCCTTGCCTGCGTATGGCCGTGTAATCACATCATATTCATTTATCATGCAATCCCAAGTCATTACCATCCATGCAAAGCCATCTTTTAATGCAAATCTCCCCTTGGGCTTGAATCGCCCTCTCCTCCCATGATATTTCAGAAAACCGACGCCCCGAATACCCAAAGCCCATCTAAAAACGGCATGCATGATGCTCCCCACCCCTTCCCACCACCAAACACCCCAACTTCGTGCAAAAGCCAGCAGAAGATGAAAAGAAGAAATGTAGATTGGAAAAGTCGACGTAATTCAAAATTCGAATCGATATTCATCGTCGTATCTGGATTGATATGTATCTTCGCCGTTCACTGAATATGTAAAAAGAACTAGCAAAATGACATCCCCGAAAAGGGGGGATTTTGGATCGCTGTGAGCCCGCCGGCAAAAGTGTGATTTAAAACGCTAAAAAGACTGGAGAAGAGAATCAAAGGGTATGTATGTATCAAGAAATTGACCAAAACGTGTCAAGATCAAGCCCTTGTTCCCACGCCGTCTTTACGCTCAGAACCTTTTCTATCGGCACTGGTCTCCTGATTGAATTTCTGCCATAGCTTGGCGATATCCTCTTTGTTGTCATTCTTCTCGGTGATCAGATTCTTCAACCATTTATTCTCAGTTTCGAGTTGATTGATGCGACCCTCCAACGCAGCCACTTTATCATTCATCTCTTTGGCAGACTTCTCGAGTGCTTGCTCACGTTGCTTCTTCTTGACTCGAAACCGGGCGGAAGCAGCCGTGTTGCGACGACGTTTGTCCTCTTCAGCCGCCAAACGAGATGCTTCTTCAAAATCGGGTGCGGAGGGGGAAGTGTGGGACATGGAGTCAGCTTTTCGCTTGGATCCTGGGGTAGGTGTGGCCAATGAGGAAGCTGGAGACTCAACCGTTGAAGATGGCGGATACATGGGCTGGTTTGTCTCAACCGGAATGGCACTGCTTTCGGGATAGGGAGCAGCGAATGTACTAAAATCTGGGAAAGAGAAGTCTCCTACCATGGGATACAGGTTAGCATAATTGGATCTTTGCAAATAAGCTTTGGAAAAGATAACGATGACGGTTGTACACGGAGAAAAACTCCTAAAAGAGACTCTCCATTGACCACAAGAACCAAGCCTCCCATTTCCAAGGAGTCGCCATTCCAAGGAGCGCGGGGTTGAGGTTCATTGTTGCTCAGCTCCAGACACGTGACATCACGCCATCGTCAGGGATGATTAAGCCATACCGAGGACAATGAGGAGGGCAGCGTGCAGAAGTGCTGCACACCTGCACACACATCTGCAGGGAGATGCAGCGTGTGGTGCACGTGAAGTACCAATGAGAGGAGGCGGTGGAGGGAAGGGGGACGGAAGGGGGAGGGTAGCAAAGGGACCTGGTAGCAAAGGGACCTCGAGGTCCCTTTGCACAACGATACATCCGAGAGGACTTTATCCTCCCGGATGTGTGTTGTTGATACCAGTACACGAATCCATTGCAACTGGCACGCTGGCTGGCAATGATGCCTTGTGTCTGAGCGGCAGAAAAAATAAATTTGAAAAGACGACAAGGAAAATCCGTAGATCTGTAGAATTCTTACCCTGTAAACCAAAGTCCAGTGCCTTCATGTCCGTAGCCTCGGGAGATGCAGTAGAGCCTGGGCCCTCAACACCAAAGTTGTCTACATGTAGACCAAAGTCGGTATCAAAGAATTGCGTATTGGTGAACATGGCCAAGTCCTCCTCGAAGTTGATATTATCTTCGGCGTTCTGAAGGTCTTGGGCGGATGGGATAGCATTAAGGTTGGCGATGAAATCAGAGACATTTGGACCCCTCCTACCATTGTAAGCCATGATGGACGGTTTTGGCGGTATTCCGCAGGCGCAAAGAAAACTTGAGGTGTTTTTTAGTGATGAAATGAAGTTGCGATGGGAAGATGCGATGTGTTCTCGAGGTCGATGGGATCGAGGGGGTCGTTGCAGTCGAGGAAAAGTCGTTGACGTGGAAAAGTGAAAAACTCGCGGGGGCGTGGTGGTGGTAATATTGCGGGCAGTACGAGTAGCCTTTGTATTCTGTCGGGGGGCAACCTGGAAGCAAGCGAAAAAAGCGCCTAGAAAAGAAAGCGCTTTGAGTGCCACCAATAACCTTATCTTATTGTACGTCGAATTCAATCGCACGCTTTGGGAGAACCAGCGGAATATCCCAGGAGCAATGTCAGTCTCAGTCTTTGAAGAGAGATCTAAGTATCGGAATTATTGTGGTGTTGAGTTGTTGTAAGAGATGTTGTCGAAATTAATTGGGAAGTAGCAAAAGGACTACGGAGTACGGAGTAGAGGATGAAAAAGCGGGCAGTGGGAGGAGTTTACTGTAGGTGAAGACTTCCTGCGTTGCCCCACTGTCGGGCTGACTAAATCTTCAAAGACACAAAGAGGGTCCAGGCTGGCAGGCTTTGCGCGCTAAGATTCCGACGTAGCCAAAAATGGGCTGGTAAGGCTGGTCAAGGGCAAGAGCGGGATTGAAGGATGCTTGGTCGGGATTTGAGAATAATCTAAAAATGCACGAATGGCCGACTTTTGAGGAGATGGAGTACTACTGTACGGAGTACTTCACAAAAATATTTGGTTCAGATCGCTGCAAGAACACGTTGACCTGTCGTGTTTAGTAAACGTCTAAATGAAGACCCTCGAGAAGACAGAAGCCGAAGCGGAGGCAGAAGCTTCGCTTGGGACAGTCCCAGTGTCAAAGCCGTATCACTGTATCAGCATCATCCCAAAAACCTGAAAGTCATGACTTCACTACACTAACTCTGACAAGGTAAAGCCCTGAAGCCTCAAGCCTGAAGCCTGTCAATGATTGTCGGCGTTAAGGCCAATCCTGCGCCCTTTGATAATGGCCTTGAATCTTGATAATCTCCTCGGCCACAATTTCTAATCCTCCCGAGTTCCTCACCAATCGCCCTCTTATCGGTCCTTACCCACCCACGTGCGACCTTACCCAGCTGGGTGCACTAGTCTACCCCACCACGCCACCTTTGCCCGCAATCGGAGCTACCGAGCCACCGATGAAGCAACGGCTTTGTTTCGGCCATTCGGCCAAGTCAATAGAAGGCCCAATAAAATGGCAAGAGCCGGCATCCACCTTTTTGCCATTTTTCATTGGCCGACTTTGGTGAGAGCACTGAGAGGTGAAAGATGCTCGTGAAGTACTCGAGTACTGGTACTTGGCGTGCACGTGGCGTGCAGCTTTGCTGCAAGTCGCGTCAACCACAATCAACACGCGCCGAGTATCAAAAGCTTCCATTTCATCCACAATGCGACACTCGTAATAATACATGCCCCTACCATATTTGACCTATAATTGCATCGTAAATAGTGTACCGTCATGTCTTCGCTTTCGATTCCCACCACTTCAGCACTTCCCTCCACACAGCGAATCCCCTCCAACCCCGCTGTCATCAAAACACTGGGCAGGCTGTCAAGGCCATCTCTACTATCTCTGGCGCTGGACTGGCTAGACGAAAGGAATCAGGAAAACACAGCACCATATATTGTAGAGGAGGGGAGCGAAGAAGATGGCCAGGACCTATACCCACCTGCCACATCACTCGAGGCGCTTCGAGAAATATACACAGATCTTCAATCAACAAAAGGAAGCAAAAGAGACGTAGTTGATCGAATAGTCGAAGGGGATTGGAGAGATGGAATCACCTTGTATCAATTAGCAATGGCAGACATGCAATACCTCTACGACCATCCATCTTCACAAAAATGGACCGCATTGAAGGTGATACGCATAGAAAACAATACGCCGGAGTCAGACGCAAAACTACACTCTATACCGCGATTTCACCCTGCCACATTCCTTCGAAACTTACAGAACGAGATATTGCCTGATGTCAAGGCACATTACAATCTTGATCGCCACAAAACACTACCTTTACTTATATTACGAGTCTTCATCGTCGAAAGTCCATACAACACCTCCTTAGCCCTATCGCAGAAACAGAGTTTCGATTCGAGTAAAACTTTCTACATTGCTTTCCCGGATGATTCGCCATTTGTTTATGTTTCACTTACTACTACCTCGCAACCACCAGGACAATCAGCATCACGAGCCGACAACAAGAGTCTAAGAAGGTTAACACTAGAAGGAATCCCCAAAGCATTTTCTCGTCCTAGAGAAAGATACAAATTGGAATCCACCTCGCTCTCCGCTCGAAGTCTAGCAACGCTCATCGATCGAAGGGGAGGCGGCCGAACCAATGCCGCAGGAGGAGGATGGTCCATCTACGCCTCCGAAAAGAAAGAATCATCCGACAACCCTCTGAGATTACAACTTCCAACCCCAGATCCATCATGCACATCCGATAAAGAAGAAGAAAATACCGAAAAGGAGAAACCACGCGGTCTAAAACGCGCCATCAAAGAAGACCCCCGAATAGTCAAACGCCGAAAATCCCTAGCAGCCATCCGTTTCGGCACAACAGCCCAAAAACACGACGAAAAAGGCATCGAAAAACTCACCATCCGCATAACCGATCCATTTCCTACCGCCAACCTCTCGGATGACCAGTACCCGCTTGCGGATGAATTAGATGATACTCCGGGACCGGTCAAGAAAAAGGGACGAAAAAGTGGCGTCGAGTTAGAAGTCGAGAACCAAGAAGAAGGGGATGAGGGACCGGATGACGAGTTCCGACCGCAGGTGGATTTCGAATTCCAAGGGGATCATGTATTTGCGGGGATCAGGGAGTTGGTTGAGTTGGGCGTCATTGATGGAGAGAGGATGCCGGGGTGGATGACGGGGGAGGAGGGTGTATCGATGGGACGAGTGAGGAATGGGAGGATTGTTGGATTCAAGGGGAGTGGATTGTGATATTCACTTCCCTAACCTAACGTATCTACCATTTTTCAAACCCTCTTTTGTAATTCTTTTTCGCCAAATGAAGCGAGTTCTGGTCCAGGAGGAAAATGTTGGGAGGAAGGATCTTATGTTTTTGGAGTTTGGTTTGGTACGGGTCAATGGTGTAGTGTAGATAGATACCCCCTTTTTCATTTTTTTTCTTTTTAAAAAATACGAATCTATACGAGTGTACTGTACTACTACTTTCATGTATCGTATCGTATCATATCGTGATAATTGGAGACTTGTACTGTCCTTCATAATTCACCTTCCTTCCCAGAAAGCCTTCCCCACAGCACAGCCTCGCGTATCGTGGTTGGCATATCATCAGATCTGCAAGTCTTGTATTCACCTTCCCCAGATTTCTCATACGGCTCTCGCTTACAGATATCATGTCACTTTCCCACTTTCCCCCCTACCCCAGACTTCTACTTCCCCACACTCACTCGCTTAACTTCTTACCTTCTTATTTACCCTCCCACGCGAGCCACGCCAAGACATGGTTAATAACACCTAACACCCGGCAAATCAAATCAAATCAAGTAATCCCCTCCCTCGCTTATCAAATCATCCCCTCCCTCGCTTATCTCATCGTCAAAAACGTCTTACCATGCATGGTACCCGAGTACGCACCTTAAGCTTACCGTCCGGTACTCCGTACAGTACACCTCCATAACATAACATCACTATACCTCATGTACGAATCCATCCGCCAATTTCAGTCCACTATAAACTAACATAATCCCACACAATAAAACCACAACCACGCATCTAAATATTCCAAGCATCAACATCAAGGCTAATTAGCTTCTAAAGAGTTGGGTCAGATTTATTTCGTATTTTTGCAATTTGCTTTGCGGTTGTTATAGCTGGTATAGTAGGAGGTGTCGCGTACTGAAATCGGTGGATCGATCTGTATATGAGGAGCATGGCTATAGTATTACTATAGTATTACTATACGGAACTAGCTTACTCACACATGCACATGCACATGCACAACATCTGCTTACAGAGTTTCTACAGTCTGTCAGTCAGTCATCCATCTTACGATAGATCTGATTATCGAGCAAAACCGAAGTTTCTATGATCACTAATTATTTTTTATTTTTTGGTTGGTTAAGTCCGATATCGATATCGATATCCATCCCGGGAGAGAGAGAGAAAATTGTGGAACTCGTGGAACTTGTATTTGTTAGAAATGAAAATTCCGAAGTTCCTTCTCCGAGTTTTAGTTTGTTTGTTTTGAGAAGAGTGAGTGATGGATGGATGGATTGATAGATGTGAGGTTTTTATTATTACACCTACACCTACACCGTCGTGGATTCCTCTGAAATTTTTTGTTTCTGGGGATATATAGAAGTACCAAGGTCTAGTCTGGTTTTCTTTAAAGGGGGGATATGATTTGGAATTACTGTATGATATACAATACACTGTATAAGTATCTTACTTGTGTATACATCCCATCCCATCCCATCCCATTCCAGGTAATAATTAACTAATCACCAGACCTAGAAGATTACCGATCCACCAAGTAATCTAATCTAATCTAGTCCAGAAATAAAACCATAGAAGGATGTCTGTCTGTCATATTATACCCTCTCACTCACAGCGAAGAATACAGATCTTAGATAGAGCGCATAGTACCGTAGTACGGTAGAGACGTAAGACTTGTTCTACATCGCACTGGTAGGAGTTTCAGTTTCAGTTTCGGGTCTTCTCTCTCTTGAGTAGCAAGCAAGCAAGCGAGTTCAGTTCTGTATGCTCACTCACATGAATGTATGAGAATAAAATTTTCTGTATTCCAATATCGTAGATACTTCACAGATAAGGGGAGTGAAAGTCAGATGAAGTGATTGGTTTACTTTCGTTATACCGTAGTGGCTTATACACGAGTCACTCATAGTCACTTGTGATAACGGGATTTGTACTTTGATCACGAGGTGACTGATACTTGTGATGTACAGTACTTGCTTACCGCAAGATAACAAGCCGACCTTTTGTGCTGGAGTCATTACTTAATATGATGCCAAAATGTCTCGTGGTATTCGTTAATGGTGAGTTCATTTCTATATGGTCTGGTCTGGTCTGATATGTATTCTACACTGCCCTATCACCCATGTACCTCTAGTATCTACCACAACTTACTCACCGGTCTCATATTCTCTAGCCGCTGTAGTATCAGTCCAAGTTTGAACTTCAACCAATCCCCTCCGTCTTGGCCAAATCGTCCTCTTTGTTCAATCCACTCACTGCCAAACTACTCACTCCTTAAGTTTTCCATTCTCTACCTCCCCTACACCAAGCCCAAACATTCTCACACTATTCTCCCAAGCAGCCTCACAGACCTTCTCCAAAGTCTCTCCCCTAACCCCCGCAACAACCCACCCAACCTTCCCAATACACGCACTCTCATTCCGTCCCTTAACAAGTTTCCCCTCCGCCCATTTCTCCTTCTTAACCCATTCCTTAGCCCAAGGATCTTCCCATCCCTCAGCTACCTTCAAGTACCCCGCAGACGCATGGGACGCTCTACATTCACACCATGGGCCATCAGTCTCCAACATCAATTTATCCAGCGGTATCTCTTTGACAACTTGGAGGTTTTCTTCCGTTTTTAGAGAACAGCCGTTGATACCTATTGACCAGCCCAAAGAGACAAGTTCTTGCATTTCTGATAGCGTGCCTGTGAATGAATGGACTACCCCGCGTTTTGGCAACGAGGACGTGTGTTCTGAGAGGATGCGTAGGAAATCTTCGTGTGCGGCACGGGAATGGAGGAAGAGGGGAAGGTTGAGTGTGCTTGCGAGAGTGAGTTGGGAGGAGAAGGATAGTCGTTGGGCGGGAGCATCACAGAGGGGGAGGCGGTCATAGTCAAGACCCAGCTCGCCAAATGCTACGACTGTGTTTGCGGGGGCAGAGTTGTAGAGTGTGCGCAGTTCTGTGATGATTTTGGAAGCAGATTCTTCGGATGTGAAGGAGGAGCTGGAACATGGATGAATTCCTAGAGTTGTGTAGATTGTTCCTGCTGTTTGGTTTTGTGACTTGTCAATTCTTGTTCGCTTTGGGAGGTACATTAAGACGTACATTGGGATGGGGGAAAGGGGATAGATAGAGGGGGTACGAACGATATTCCTTTGCCAATTCGATTGCCTTTGCACTTTCTGGTATATCAGAACCAGTGACGAGAAGTTTCGTACATCCTACTGATTGCGCGCGACTGATTACTGCGGAGATATCAGAGGGATGCCGTTGGGTTCCATGATAAAGACCTGTGTATACAGGATCGGTGAGGTTGATTCCTATCTACTGTGGTTTTGTGAGATTAGTTTCATTCTTGGATTGGGAGGAGGGGTAATGAGGAGGCCTAGGCGAGCTAGGGTATTAATTACATCAACGTATCTCGGTTTGTACCCCTCAGATTGAGTTTGCGCCTCTGAGGACACGGAGGGATTGGTGGTCATTGCGAATCTGCGGATGACGGGGATGGCTTGAGATTTCAAAATAAAATCGGACAGCAACCGTGGATTACGGCAGACGGGTGTGAGTTTTGAAAGACGATGCATGAAGATTGTTGGTGTCGTTGACTCGTGGGGACTTGTGGCGGGTTTACTGATAGATTGGCAGGGTCTGCCAGGACCTCCAGCTGGCACCCTCGGCGCCGATGCCCAGTCGTCCGACCGAGCGCGCATGTATCCCACACCTACTTGGTACTCGCCTCGCCTCGCCTACTCGTCTAATATACTAAATCTGGGAAGTTTTGAAGCTTGATGATTTAAGCTTGATGACAACTAACCTGTTGGTGTTTAGTATGTTGTTGTGTTAGTGATTGCTTATTGTGTGCCATTCGTTACGCTCAAACGCTCAAACAGGCAGGTTGTTGGCTTTCTTTGTTGCCCTGTTTTCTTATCTACATTCCTACATTCCTAGATGAATGCAGACCTCAATACTATCAACCTCTCAATCGTTTTTGGATCATCTCCATGTTTGAATTACTTTCACGGAATCTGCCAGGTCTTTGCCCTCTTGTTATGCTATTCTATTCTCTTCGCTAGCTAGTCCAGGAACGATGGGGTCTCCTCAAGGAATAGAGCCGGACTATCATAGTACAATACAGTTGGAGGCAGAGAAAAAGGTAGAGGAGGAGAAAACAGGAGGAGAACTGGCAGGGCAACCGGTAAATCAAATCGTGAAAATCCAAGAACCAGCGAAGGAGGCATCAACAGATACCGCATTATCAACCTGTCATGATGTCGTCGAATCCGAAAAAGACATCACGGTCACCCCCCAGCCATGGATAGCAACAAATATAACCTTCACCCGCTCCAAAAATAAAAAGAACTGGAAACCCCCACCCGTAAATGACCTTAAAAACAGTCTGCTCGCTGGTGCTGGCTTCCTCGAACTGGCAAACGCAGCAGACTTCGCAGCCAATATCTGGAATGAAATCCCAGTCCCAACGTTCGCCGCTGTCCTCATGGGTATCGGTGGTGTCTTTGCCCTCCTCATTTCCATCTCCGCATTCCACGACATCGTCCTCGCGCGAAGAAACTGCAAGCTCCTCAAGCGTGAACGAGATATATTGAAAAAGAGGGAAGAGAGCAAGGATAGGACCTCGTATATTTCTATAAATTTTCGACAGCTTGGAACAGAGGTTATCGATCGCATTGGGATGGATGCATTCATGGGATTTGGAGCTGTGATGGTGGGTACTGGGACTTTGCTTGCTATTGGAGGAGCAAATCCGAAGATTTATCGTGCTTCAAATCTGCTCTCTGGGTATATCGGCAATACGCCCGTTGCAGTTTTTGGTATTTTCAATGTCTTCTGGTCATTATATGTTATTATAAGAGCACAGAAACATTGTCAGCATGCCCAGAAATATCTCAGCTCTGCGAATGACAAAGAGATCTTGGACTTGTTGAGAAAGAGGACAAGGCAAGTACAGTCTCATGCCATCATCATGGGCAGTATAGGCATCGTCGCTGGTGGTGCAAGTTTAGTCACCGCTGAATATTGGATAGGCTATCCTATTCTGCTTCCTTGTGTCATCCTTTCGGCATATTGCAATTGGGCATGGAGAAAAAAAGTCGGATATTCTCGCCCCCTTTGCGATACCACTTCCTCACCTATCGCCAATATAGAGAAAGAAGCTCTGATGGAGGAAATATCAATAAACGCAGCCCTCCTGGAATCTTGTCGCAGATTCAAACATATGGGAATACTCGAAAATGTGGTTGAAGAACCGGAATCCATGGCTTCCATTTTGGAGTTTCTCGTCAGACATGGCCTTTTCATCACTTTTTGTGCGAAAGTGCTGAAAGATGTCACTTTGAGGAAAATTGTTTTCGGACCTACGCTCGAGGGACAAACGAAGATTGAGGTTTCTCCTGGGGACTTTCTACTGCTGGTTGGAAAGCCATATTTTGTGGCTTTGAAAGATGTTGCTGGTGATGTTGTAGGGAAGGGAATTTTAGAGAAGTTGATGCATCGGGAAAGGTTTCTGCTCGAGGCTCTGGGGTGTCTTTCAGTCATTGAAATGAAAATCACTAAGAGAAAAGAGAAGGGCAGTACAGAAAAAGGAAAGAAGTGAGGCCGCTTCGCGGTGAACACATTGCAGTGAATGTATTTTGCTAGTTGCTGGGCTAGATTAATAGATACCCTGAGAAATAAACCTAACAATCAGAATCTGCTTGCTTCAATCCAAAACGGAGCAAACGAAGGAGTAACTAATAGGGCTGTAACCTAGATGACTTCTATTGTAGCTCCCAAGAGTTCTCTGTCCTGTTATGACATACTACAAGGCGCATAAAGTGATTCAGTACACCCAATGAGTATTTGAAAATGCTTTGTGTAGAACACATACACAAGCTATGAAAAGATATGAAGAAGAAAAAACGAATATCAAGGAAAGAAGAATCGCTTGAGAATACTAGCTAGATGCCATGTTAAACCACAAATCCCTCCATGCAGAATGCCAAAGAAAGAGGCGCATCTGATTCAAGGGTTGGCAAAATGTTCAGCTATGCCTTGGTGGAATAGGGCCCTTACGGAAGATAATTATTCATTCAAATACTTCATTACAAGTCCGTAATTCATCTATAAGCTGTAGTAGACCAGTAGACAAAGAAAACTGTAGTCCGCTATTGTCACGTTAGCTCTCCTCCATCTGTTAATAATAAGTGATTACCCTAATCTATTTAGGATAATAACTTCAGTTGTTCTAATATTCTCGCCTAATTATGAAAATTGCTTGAAATGACTAGAATGGCCAAACACTATAGTTGGATTATATCTCACGGGACTATGGTATTTTTTAGATAAGACTTGTTGTACTATAATAATTACTTGATTAAATTCAATAAGTGAGAAACGAGATGTCTTTAATCTCTAATTACAAAATGAACACATGTCAGTTGAACAGCACATGTACTGTATATAAAATAAGCCAACAACAAAGGTGGGCTTTGTACACCCCGCTAAAACACTAAAACACACCTGCACGGGTCACGGACGACGTCAAGTCGACTCTTTGTTAGAATACTCAGAATAGCAACACCAAAACATCGGCTATCCCATCTGAACTCCCAATTATACTGCTCTCGAGTCTGCCCTCTCTTCCCACATGCAAAAATCTAGTTCAAATAAATAGCCTGTCTCAACGAAATATTAAGTGAAATAAGGATTAATTAAGATACGCTCTAAGTGAGTTAAGTATCAAGTTAAATAACTATTAAGTGAGTTAACCGATAAGCTAGTTAGCCGTTAAGTGACTTCACCGACTAACTGACTGGGCCAGGCCGACAGGTTTAATCCCAGTTTTGGTGACAGGAAATGTGGTATTTGGGGATATATATATATATATATATTTTCCTTTTCTTTTGATTTTCTTTTTTATGATTGCTTGCATAGCTAGCGCATTTACATTTGGCTGTTTAGGGATACCATATCATGACATTATTTCTAGAAGGTAGTTTCAAACTTTACAATTAATCATATTCAAAGACTCCATTTATCCATCGAATCATCTTAGGAGTAAACATTAAGTTAACAAGCCCTAGCTGTTTAATAACAACCTATTTAATAACAACCTACTTAGTAATAATAAGGACTAATAACACTAGTAACAACAATCGGACGTCAGGTGTAGTTTACTACTACTCCTTCGACTTGGACTAGCTAAAATCTCGCCCTAGGACTATATTAACAATAAGGATTGTAAACACCTACCCTAGGAATAAGACAATAAGGAACATCGGAATACTAATCGGAAGTCGACCTATAGCCTACACCGGCCGGGTACGGACTCCCTTACTAGAATTCCGGTACAACAGGCCTATTCGGACTAAGGATAACTATCGCTACTAGCTAAGAATCACATCCTACTACTATAGTAAAACCCCCATACCTTAAAGACACAACCCCCTTCCTAGAGGACTTACGAGCGATAATCTCGCCTAGGTAGACCTATTCCTTCGGGTAAGAGCTCGCTTTTGGGTATTTACTTTCACGTAGTTAGTACAAGCAGCAACGCGCTCTCCAGGTCCTTGTAGTGATCTACGATACTCATTCACTTCCACCAAACACCCTCACAAAACGCGACCACCTCTACGATTCACCTGAAGCGAACGCGCTCCTCCTCAAGGCTCAAATCAAGCAACAGCCTCTTTCCAACCCCTCAACTACAACACCACCAAAAAATAAAACCCCCCAAAAAAATAAAACCCCCCAAAAAATACCAAAAATTAAAATGGCAAAACTCTAGGGCGCTTCTGGGGCTAGAGAAAATCAGGCGGATAGATTTTTTTTCGATTGAGGAAACAGCTCGTGTGCTTGTCGCATATGGCAAATAATCACATTACACTCGTGCTGACCTGACCAGGCGCATAGTATCAGGTTTTGTGATTGCTGGACCTCTTAATAGAATATTTGAAGGTATTTTGGGAATTGTGGGGTTGTGGGATAGGTGAGGGGGGTGATTGGTGGGGGAACTTCGGGGGTGCGTGACCTTTGGGCGGTGGGATATGGTGGGGGGTACAGCAAGAAGTCGGAACGTCAATCTACAGATTCAAAAAAAAAAAGATATGAAAGCAGATTATCTTGTCTCCACAGCCAGAAGTAAATGTTCAAAACATGGCGTGAGAATTGGGTAAAACTTAAGACATTCTGAAGCTCGCTGTTTTATGAAGTGGATTTGTATAAGAGCTTCAGCCCTATTGTAAGACGTGCACCTGCGCCTGCACAGTGCCCCCCTAAACTCTATGAGAACCCCTACGGACGAGTGCACGTTTCTACCACAATTTCACCCCTGAGAAATATGGGTTATGAGAGGGAGCCCCCCCTTGCAATAGCGGCAGCCTAGCCGTACTCGCTTAGGGCTCGTGAGCTCGTATAGAGAAAGGGTAGACGCGAAGCCTCCAATGTTTGCGATGTATGAAAGCATCGAAGTCGCACGCTAACGGCCTCCCAACGCTATTATAGCAAGGTTATGAGTCAAGGCTCTACCTTATGCCCATTCTCTAGGAGTCTATGGGGATGGAAAAGCCTTCCGAAATTGTAAGATACCGCTGAGACTTGGTTTTGAAAGACATATTCCTTACTCTACAAATGTCAGAAAGTATATAAAAGAAACTAGTAGAATCCGGCTGGACTTGTTTATATTTCTACATATCTGAGTCTTTTTTGATGATGTCGTTGTGAATTGATCGTTGTTAGGTATAAAAACAAGCATGGTTTCCCACGAACAAATTACGCAGTTTTTTCCGTCCCCGTTAAGCCTCCTCAGCTGGTAATTTGATTGCTCGCGAACGTGCTTTTCTTTTCTTGGCTCTTGTTTTGTAATTCAACGATTACATAAATTGTGGAAATATTCTAGATGCTCAGGTATCAAAACAAGTACGTCCATCCAACAAGATGATTTTAGACACAGAAAACTTCTAAGTAAAACAAGTGTATCCACATACAATTCAACAAAACAGAGTAAATTCGTTATATACAGTACAAAAAGGAAAAAGAAAACTCCAAACACCTAATTACTAGCTTTCCAGAAGATCGTGTATCCCTACAGCCCAGCTGTCAATATCCTCCTTTCAACTCTTCCTATCATCGTTCTTTTTACCCTTCAAACCAGAGTCGTCACCTCCAAGTCATCTTATCGCATCAAATTCCCCCCCTTGGACTCTACTTCGACGTGTCTAGAGAAGATGTTCTTGATTTTGTCCAGAAGACCAGCCTTTGGAGCTGGTTTTGCCGCATCATTTGCTGGTTTCGGGGCTGGGAGTGGCTTGTTTCGAACAGGCCTGTTAGCACGGGCTTCTAGCACACCATCGATATCTCTAGAGAAGATGTTCTTGATTTTGTCGAGAAGACCAGTCTTTGGAGCTGGTTTTGCCGCATCATTTGCTGGTTTTGGTTCTGGAAGTGGCTTGTTTCGAACTGGCCTGCTAGCACGGGCTTCTAGTGATACTGAATTGAATGGTCCAGAACTGATTTGAACTTAGTAGATGAGAGTGAGAAGGAAGAGAGAAAACAAACTGGTGAAGTTCAACTGCATTCAATGAATCACCGACAAAAACAGGAATTGCATTTGCGGAGAGGACCGAAGTCAGGAGGAGAATAACTGTTGAAAAACTGGTGAATTGCATATTTTCGGCCGGTGTGAGAAATATTTTGTTGATAAGGTATTAGAAGACGATGTGGAGTTTAGAGAGAGAAAAAAAGTGGTAAACCAGCTACCCGAGGAAATTGAAGAAGAAAAGAAGAAAGTAGAGAAGGAAAAGGCGGATGTGACGACGGATGATGAAATCTGATTTTTTGACTCTACTGAGAAACAGAGAGAGATATATATATACATAAATTTCACTTTCAGCCTTGCTCTGCTCCTTGGTAAGATTCTTCCTCTCCAGCGACTTCGCAAGAATATGCGCGCAAACAAGGGGCCATACCACAAATTCTGTTGCACCTAGATACGTAGAAATGCCATCAGGGTGAACTCCTAAACTCAAAGCTGTACGACAATTTCCACAGCGTGGAGTCAACCTAGCCATTTCGAAAGACCACCAAGGTCAAACTCAAAACTCAAGGATAGTTCAAGTGCCGAGGAACAGGAATGGCACGATGGGATTTGTATGAGAATACCCCAAGACGCATCCACTCCAAAGAGTTCGTTGCTTCATTCGACAACAATTTCCCCCCATACCATTAGGGAAGCAACCCGTCGAAAACAAAGGATCGAGGCTGTTCGATCTGCACTAGGAGCTGTTCTTCAGACTATAGCCAGTAAGACGCTTGGGAAATACAATCTCCAGCTGGCGATGTCTAGTTGGACAGTATAGAACCTAGGAATTAGGGCATTATCCTATGACACGGAGAGCGAATGTTGCAAGGAAGTAAAGAAGATTTTCGTTGGAAAGTATTATGTCCACCGATTGTAATCAACAAGCAGTATCAACTAGCAGATATTCCTGGGTGGAACTTGTTCAATTCTGTACAAACATTATACGGCCCAACAATACATTGGATTGAGTTCTCAGAGTGACAGAGACAAAGTCGTTATGGAAGCCACAACTTCGCCAGACAACCGTGCCTGGAATCAATTAATAGCGAGATAAACTCCGGAGATTTTGCACCAATAACATACTCGAGAGCTGCTATAGAAATTAGATCAGTGTCTCCCCTGGAGAACCACGTTGAAGCAGCTTCATCACAGCTTTACTTTAAAATGCACATTTAGTAATTAGACTTTTCTATTCTATTACTCCGTGTACGTTTCGCCTTCTCGGAGACTCTGACTTTAGCTTCCAGCGCACAACAAAAGCGTCAGAGAATCCCTTTTCATCAACGTAATTTGATTTCGACTATTTGAACTTATCATTTAGACTGATGATATTTCGACTACTCAAAACAGTCAACCGAAATCCTAGAACAATCAAGTAAGGATTTTGTCCTGAAAAAATATTCAGAATATCTTAATAGCTGGAATCAACATACACTAATACAAAGAAAAAGGTTCTCTGCCACTCTTTGCTGTCAGTGACACTCTATCGGAAGCCAGGCCGAATTGTTTCATCCCAGGAAGAGAGTTGTCAGTGTGGACCCGGAAAATACTCCCGGCATGACAAGGATAATTGTCTTCCTGGGATTTGTAGATCATCCACTTTCAGGACCCACAGTCTACAGCTACAGACAGGATGCGGTGAAAACCCAGTTCTACCCGCACTGGGTAGAACTGGGAAGTCGTGCCCTGCTCAAGCCCATTTTTTTGCTGCACATCCGTACTTTGATCATGACAATGCCAACTTGTATCTTGAGTATGGTTCCTCGAGGGTCACCTCTGAGGCCACTAAGAAAACTCAAGCGAGTAGATTAACTCGTCTGTACTCCGTACTTTCTAAGACCATGAAATAGCCCTATGCCGGTAGCTCAAAGACCAGGTCACAAATAAGTAGAAGTACGAAGTACTCTAACAGTCAAAAGCCACAGAGCCTCAGAGGCTCAGAGGCAAGCTCCGGAACCAGGGACTGACATCTTCCCCTGTTTTGGAGTTACTAGTTCCACTATATACCCCTCACCTCTTGTCTGAATCTTAATCTCAATTCGAACGTCATGACCACTTCAACTCCCATATATGAAATGGTTAGCCCATGTGGAAAAGTGTGATCCTGCTCGAAACTTATATCATTTCCTACTGTTTCAATGACGAGGCAGGATACGGATATTTCAGCTCTTGATAGAACCCGGATGATTAATGAACCGCGATAGATATTGCTTCGTGATTGCACATACTTCGGGACATCCTTCACCTAACAGAGATTGGAGCATATGTGCGAAGTTTCAATATTATACATTGGGGGTTCTAAAATACAGACAGCCGGCCAGGTTAAGCCGTCAGGGTCGAGATCATTCTTATTTAAGATCTTGCAGGCTTTTATGCTTGATGTCAAGATACGAGCGACTTCGAGTATTAGCCCAGAAGACGATTGTAATTCACGGTTTGACTGAATATCCGACACCTATACCTCGTGATTCTGCGCGGGGTTTCAAAGACATGGAGCCACAGTACCTCCACTTTCATTGTGTGGAAGCAATCATGCTCGACTCCGATATCTTCCTTTTGCCATCTCGCCCTGCCAGGATGGCAGAACTCGCGTAACTTCCCCTTCCGACCCGTTAAGTAGTTTCTTCACAAGGAACCGACTTGCATTATTTGAGGTACCATCTAACCTTGAATCATGCCACGAGATAACCCATGGCTAGAGAATCCCAGTAAGCGCTGGGATATAGTTATAGTAGAGTTCCGGGCGATTTGAAGAGAATTAGGCTGAAGATTTGCCACACGCGAACTTGTGTGCCTTCCAATCCGTTTTTTGACATTCGGCCGAGCAGTAACGTGTGGTCTTGCATTTAGAGCAGATCATCAGCTTCGCTGTTAGTTTAGTCTCGCCAATATTTCACAAGGAGCAGACTGCAGAGGTAGCATCTGTCTGTGGAGCTGAGGCCGCCGGCCCTTTTCCCTTATCCAGCTCCCTCGCTAATTCGGGAAATTCTTCTCTGAATCTCGCTCTTTGAGTTGTGATCTGCAATGCTGCTTTTGCATTCTCTGCGCGTAGAAATTCGGTTTTGCGTCCTGCAGTAATCGCCTCGTGAAATCTCCTGTTCCAAGAGGGATCTAAGGCTTGGAGAGCCATTACGTCCGAGTGGTCTTCATTGTATGCTTTCATTCCAATCTGGGCCTTCTCGCTAGTAGATTTGGACTCTGAAACAAAGTTCTATTAGTAAACATCTACATTGAGGGCGCATGAAAGCAGACCACACATACTGTATTCTTCAGAATCATAGTCAATTGCCTTGCCTGGCATATCTTTACCAAACATTTGTGCAAACATATGCTGCAATTGTCCACTGCGCCAGGCCTCCTCGACGTCATGATCAAGGCCGTCGTTTAAGTATTTTCCATGTGCCGCGTCCTCATCCTCGGAATAGAATTCTATTTCATCATCGTCGCTATCATAATCATCTCCGCAAAGCAAACCATCGCTATCGTCCCCGTCGTCGGACTCCCAGTCCTCCTCCTCAACTTTCGCGTACTTTGCTTTTGTTGTATTCGGTGGGATTCCTCGCTTCTTCAGCTTGCGGCGGGGACGACGTGATGAACCTATAGTATTTCAATGCGAGTTAACAGAGGAACAAATTAAGACGCAAGAGCAGCGCGTTGCTAACCATCCAAACCGCCGTGTCCTTCTGGCATTTCGCCCGACGTGAATGCCTCGAAAGCTTCATTTGTACTGTATCCGCTCATAGCGTAGTCCATCATAATTTGATCTATCTTGGTTGGAAAGAGATCCACAGGGACGCAATTGAGTTGAGAGTATTTGGATGTTAATGGTATGGAGATGGATGCTTGGGAAGACGTGCCAAGGGTTTTAGGGGTAGTCGCGAGTGCACGTGAGACCCACGAGAAATATTCTATGCATAATTTACACAGGTTATGCAGATCAATTCTAGCGAATCTCAGGGGTGGCCTTGGCTTACAGTACTGTAGTACTGTAAACAAGAACTCTCTAGCCAATTACTCTGGATGAATCTTCAGCACAAGCAAATTTGTCATTACGAGCATTTAGGGCAAATTTTTTAATTGTTCCATTCTTCACAATCTGCCGCTGAAGGGCGGAGGTTTGGTCTCGCTTTTTAAGTTGTGCCAGCGTCGTTAATAATATAAGAGTGAATGCACTTGGTAGCTACCATGTGACTCACGCAGGGTGAATCACTGCCCTCCACTCCTTCAGGAATAGTGTAATATGGGTATATATGAGTACTTAAATAGCTATGCTTACTCCTGTATGCAAAACAGGACTTGATTGCTACATATAGGTGCAATATTGGTCTATCGCATCACACACTTCACTAGGTGACTATAACAAACACAATTTCTTCATGTTCGTAACCCAGAACTGCAGTTCGAGTATTATAAATAACCAATGAGAGTACGACAATCAGCTGCCACTTCTTGTGTCTACTGCAAGCTTGGGTACAAAAAGTCAACTTAAAGACTGCCAAAAAAACCAGACCCCAAAAGATTTCATTTGTTAAATAAAACTCCTTACTCCTATAAAGGTTTACCAGTGACGTACATATAACACGAATCTAAAATACCCTTTGAATCATATAACAAGCACTCACTCACTATCTACACCTGAAATCAACGATTTGCCTAGTTTTCTATAGCCTATATATATCTCCTGGTTTTAAGGAAAAATTGAGCCTATGAGGAGCAAGGTGTAAGACAAAAAGTAGATATCGCCGAGCTAAAAATCGAAAAGTACATATGTTAAGACCAGGAGATATATATACACGTTATAAAATTGCAATTCCTATGATTTTCTTATAATTAAGTACTCTCTTAATAGTCCTATATAAGTGTATTGTACTTGTTGGTTTGACTACTCGTCAAATATGGGGTGTAATACAGTAGAGGCTAAAACCTTAGTATTAGACTATCTATTGTATTGTGCACACCGAGTCAAAGGTGTGGAAGTGGTGCCTGGATAGTATAGGCAGGACCAGCCTAGTCAGGTGGTCCGTGCCACCGAGTACATTCACTCGGTTACTATAACGACAGTACTCGAAACATTGTCTTTGTTAGTGTATTTTATAATGTTCTAGAGTTATCTATTTTAGGACCGGATTTAGGCCAATTTTAGTATAGATAGCGACATTTCTAAAAATAGACTACTTTGTACGTTTATTATTCTATACCCTATATTTTCTACTAAAATCTGAAGCGATAGAAAGGAAGGAAATGTTAAAATGAAGCGATTTGAAAAAGGTTTATATATTTACTAGTAATCTTCAATACTCTTTCTTTAATTGAATATACCGAGTTTAGGTGTAAAAAGTGTAAATGGCTCAGACTTATCGCCTAGTACTGTATGCTTGATGCTAGCCGCCTGGCTAGAACAGTAGTCTCTGAGTTCCCAAACATGTAGCATAAACTTTTTGAAAAAGAACTCACTTAAGAAGTTTGCTAGAGCGCGCAAAAGAACATGTTGTCTTCTGGACTCAGCTGAGTTCTTATCAACAGGAATGCCTTCTAGTGATTCAAGCATTCAATTAGGGTACTGTTCACGAACTCGTCAATTAACAACATACAATTAAACTATCTTGATCTAAGTGGTAGAAAGCCACAAAGAATCCCCTGGCATCTACCTCATCTTTGCTACATATATACGTTGGGGGTTTTAAATTGGTTATGTCTACTTTTCGTTTTAGAACTTGCTCGGGACAGGTTCAATTTTGCCTTTTAATACAAATAAGCTACAAAAAGGGGTTATTTATAGAATATTATTCCCCAAATAGGAAATCGCAAAACTAGAAATCGAAACGTATATATGTAGCAACGAGGGGATATGAAAATCTTGCTACAAATTCAAACCCCCTTTATTCTAGTTTCTCCCAAGATATCTTTCCCCAACTGAATGTTGCGCATCCTGGCCCACCAATGTCCTGCACAATGAAGAGCTGCAAGAGTAGAAAGACAAAACAGCAGATGTTAGCTAATGTTACATAGATGACCATTGATATGTTAAGATAGGCAAAGTAAATAACAAAAAGTGCTACGCTAACGCAGAAGGGTAGATTTTATTGAGGCGCCTTCCAGAGCTTGCCCACTACTATTAGCTCCAGTTTAGGTAGTCGTCGGTTGTGCTGGCTCAGGCTCAGCCATTGGCTCAGGCTCTGCTTCTCGCTTGTGGGCTTTCTTCTTCTTTGCGGGTGTAGCAGGTTTAGGTGATGGTGTGGGTGTGTCAGAGGCATCGACCTCGGCCCCGGGAAAAGCAACTGGGTCTGGCTCGGGCTTAGCAACACGCTCGAAGATAACATGGCCGGTGTGGATAACCCGCTTATAGACGACGTTTGTGTCTAAGCTATCGCGCTCCATTATATCCAGATTATCAGGCTCAGGCTCCGCTTCTCGCTTGTGAGCTGCCTTCTTCTTATTAGGTGTAGCAGGTTTAGGTGATGGTGTGGGTGTGTCAGAGGCATTATCACTCGGCTGAGCAACTGGATTGGGCAAAGGCTTAGCAACTGGCTCAGGCTCCGCTTCTCGCTTGTGAGCTTTCTTATTAGGTAAACCAGGTGTAGATCCTGGTGTGGATGTAGGTGTTACAGAGGCAACACCAGCCCCAGGCTCAACAACTAGATTGGGCGCAGGCTTGGCAACTGGGTTTGGCATGGGCATAGCAACACGCCCGTAGATAGCATCGCCGGTGTGGATAGCCCGTTTGTAGACGACATCTGTGTCTAAGCCGTCACGCTCCATTATTTCCGGATTATCTGGCACAGGAACAGCAAGTGTTCTGCTGGGCTGGTTAGTGATATTCTGATGGGCACCGAGGCTTTCTAGGGGTATACTAACTTGGTGGCAACTACCATGAGGCCAACGACAGTGAGTTTTGAGAATTTCATGTTGGCAATTAGATACTTGAATAGGCAATCGAGATTTTTTGTGGCAAGGAGTTTTATATGGAAGATTGTTGTAGAAGTAATGAGAATTCAATGAGGAGTTCGATGATGAAAAGATACCGAGTAAAATGAGTAAATATATAGATATTTCGACCAAGAGGACATGTTTCAGTTTACCGGTCGACTTCGACTTAGACTTCAGAATGTAGAAAGCCGGACAGTTAAACTTTTCATAGAGTTGCCCCTTGCAGATCCATGTGGGAACACGGGATCAGTATCGGACTAGCCCCCGTGAGTAAGATACTGACCACGTAGTCAATACCACCAAGTTCTCTGGTGTTGTTTTCTTGTCATGAATGGCCCAATATCCGGTCCTCCTAGCACGTTTGAATTTCTGCCTTTACACTACTCAATTGAAATTTTAATTAAGGGAGATCGGCAGATGTAATGTTTAACTTTCGGCCGATATTTTAAGAAACTCACCTGTGCGTTTCCAGACTTACTTCGTCCTACTGTAAGCATGGGTCAATTCATTTAACTCAAGGTTACCTCAAATAAGGTTGCGGCTGCCGTGATCTAGGAAAAGAAATAAAGTTCACGAGTAATATTCAATTACTAGTATTGTACTGAAGAAGGTGGAAGTGAAGGGGCTCGTTTTACTATAATTATGAATTGACAGTCTGAAGTTAAAATGAGCTATAAAACCAGAGGGGCGTTACTAAGAACAGAAATACACGTCCGTAAGTTACTCAAATACTACGGTACTCCTTTCAGGTGTTATGTGGCATTGCTATTTCTGTAATATAATACAGAGAAGGTGGAGTAGTCGTGGTATACCAATGCTCTTTTCTCTAACACAGAAATGCCAAGTTTTGAGATGAAAGAGAAATGCTCTACCAGTACTGGTACAGTATTGTTTGAGAAGGTTTCCATCTTTTACAGTTTGCGTACATTAAGTGAAGCCCACGTGGACCTGGGGTCAATCTGACTAATATTCCGCAATCCTGTGGGCCATAGCTCTTGCGTTCGTTCCAGGTTCCAGGCTCCGAAGATAAGCTATTGTGTATGAGTATTGTCGTATGAGACGAACTTTGTGAACAAGGCCATGAGTTGTGTATGTTCGCTTTGGTTCGCAGCTATGTCGGAAGTGGCTTACTGTAACTTACACATATGGCGGCTCTACAGTAGTGTATCTTGGCGCTGCCGTGTTACAGAGGCAAATTCATGATATAAGTCATACCAAGAGCGATTTATTACCAGTAATCTAATAGTTGTGGCCATTAGTCAACGGGTACTAGTCCATTCTTGAATCTTGCATCGCTTACCTAAGTAGATTCATACTGCTTACACCGGTCTCTGAGAAACTGAAAATACAGGTAGTTATGTTTTTCCCCTTTGTACGGGAATGTGCTCCAGAAAAATACTACGGCAATTAACCTAGATGCCACCTCATTGAAAGTATAAGGGCCTGTTTGGGTCGTATGTAAAGTAGATTTGCACCACTAAAAATCCCTTCTACACATATCTAATTTGTGCGCAAGTCTAAGTTGTATGTAGTTGTTTTTATTATTATTAAAGTTTGCACTATTGAAGTTTATAAATTGCATGTAATTCCTTTTAGATATACGACCATACAAATTATTTAAAAAAAGTTATATAACTGATGCCCCCAACTATTTAGAATTGCGTGTATATCTAGATATAGTATCCCCTTAGTACCCCTACTATATGCCTCTATAGAACACTACTAATAAAAGTGGAACTCGGCTAATTTGTAGGCGTGATAGTGGAATCCGTATGTATAGAAAATAGGGCCCTAACACTTTAGTAACAGTTAGTAGGCCAATTCAGGAGGCTGGTAAGTAGGGACGTAGGTCTGTCACATTTGCATCGGGAAAAAAGCTTTTACACGGTGCCAAGCAGCAATGCAATTCTTTTTTAAAAAGAAATAGTACAAAAATCGATAGATTTGCAATGGTCCTTGAAAGCGAGCAAAAAGTGGGCAAATCGGTGATTTGTATAAAGCCCATTATAAAGATTTTCACGAGCCAAACAGGCCGCAAACTTCCATCTATTCCCTAATTAGTTGTTTTCCGACAGGAATTTCAACCATACGCCCTTCGCGGATTATGAATATATTGTATATATTGAATTCCTTTATATATATATCTCTGTCCATGTCTAGTAGTAGCTAAATAACAGTAGCATATTTATATGCTAGCGTAGCACGTAACTCTACTATTATATTATGAAAATGCCACGTAGAAAGACACTTGATATAATGGTATAGTAAGAAAATAAGGACGGCCCATAGATTATTAATGATGTCTTTCGATGAAGGTTTAGCAATAGGATATCCCGATGGCATTTCTAAGCACGTTACCCCTTCTAGCATTTATTAGAGGCCAAGTGTCTATTCAAAGCTATTGATTCAAAAGGTATTCAGCAACTTCGAAGAGCAGGCTGTCTCCTGCTATGTGTAAAGACGACCCTGATCAACGGAAGTATAGACTCATGCCATATGGTCGAATCAGTCGTTGAATCAAATTCGATGCTCATTAGAAGAAACGTGCACCTGGGTCCTCGACCGATCTCTTCTCGTGCCAAGCACCATGATACACAGTGGAACCGCCAAGCTGGAGGCTAAATACAGTCAAAGTTTGTAGCTAAAGTGTCATTGTTGCTCCACTGAGGTATCTAGTCCCGAAGGACACACGCCGCTGGCTTATTTGACTACAAAATACGTCTGTAAATGCAAGTCTGATCATCCTACTCATACTCAAGTACGAAGTACGAGTAGGCGAAAAGTTAAAGTTAAAGTTTGCCAGGTCGGAAATCCGAAGGTTAAACGGCACGTAGGTGGCTCACACTTCAAAATAGTCCACCCTTCAAGGGTTTTGGTGGCGTCGGGCGAGGGTTATTAGAAATCCTTGACCATTAAAACTGTCCTTTTCTATTTAAGCGACATAGCAATTGTTTAATCCTCTGTAAAGTTTTAACCCTCGACACTAATTAAACATGGGAAATACATCCCGATCCTCGACAACCTAGTTGTAACAGTAGGTAAGTTAAACCCTGTTAGACTTCTAATGCGTTGCCTGGAATGTCTTAGCTCTTTATGCTCGTTATTTATCATGAACTGAACTATCCAGGGGAAGAATTTAGGATCATGCTACACACCGATTGGGCAGGTCAATACAACATAAGCTAGACAGGCTTACTCACTCATTCCCTTTTATTTTTAGAATGATTCAAGTAATTAGCCGAACACTTTCAAGAAAATCAATTCAAATTTCATAAGACATTCGGTTAAATATTAAAATATCTAAAGATTATTAAAACACCCGTGGTCTTTAAAATTGGCTAGAACGATACGCAAGCTACTTCTACTACAGAGTGAGACTGTTTAGGTGAGGAAAGAAGGGGGGAGAAAGCAAGTCTGTGATAGTTGTATAATGTGGTCTTCTGGTGGCGGCAAAAAGAAAGGTGAGCAATCACGTTCAGATGCACTAATATAGAACAATCAGACAAGCGGATATTCTAGTTGCTCAAAAGTATATATAGAGCATAACAGTTCAGAGAAATTAAGCCCACCCAAACCAGCTAGAGAAATCCAGTCCATCCAAATCACCCTAGACACAAAACACAGTACACAATACCACACACATGACATAAGGAGCGGTGGAATGGGAACAAGAAAATGTGAGAGTACTCTTGTACCATGACATGAGGCTTGTATCAGCTTCATAGAGTGACGGAACCTTATAGAATGAGGATGTAAGCACTACAATCGTTATATATTGTTGTGGCAGTTACTAAGACTCTGGGAATAACTTCACCTTCAAGCATAGAAGAAGAAGGCTGTTGAAATTATGTAATTTTTTCTACATCCAAAATGAGACAAAAAAGCTCTCTTTGTTAGATACAAGCATATAAGCTAGATACATGTCTCCTTCTGACAAATCAATATCTCATATGCCATATTATGAACAAGTGCACAACACCGCCTTCTTGATCTATTTGAGCAGAGTCAGAATGAGTTACCTATTTTGTTGTTCTTAATAAAGTAACATGAATCAGTGGAGAAAATAAAATAGCAAGCTCAGCCACAATATGGCCCCTCCTGTTTGTCGCTAATGACTTTACCTTAAGGCCCCTGGCGCCCCATTCCTTTCGCTCAACCGAACAACACGAATCATGGAGACTCAAAACCAAAAGTGTACCTTCTGTAATAGTTCTGGAGCAAAATTATGCTCATCTTGCCGCTCAGCGACTTACTATTTCCCAGCTTGCCAAAAGAAAGATTGGCCGCTTCACAAAACCGTCTGCAAAGCTCTACAATCGATCCAAGAACGCCCTTCAGACTGCCACAGACTCGCAATTCTATTTCCCAGCGATTCAAAGCTCCCAGTAGCAACATGGGTTTCTTGTGAAGAAAGTACCGGTATCAGTGCTTCGAGCTCAAATCAAGATCCGCCCGCAATCAATGTTGATGATATTATTTGTCCCCAGCCCCATGATCTCAGAAGCATCACAACAAACGCGCTTCGCGGGTTTGATATTGACTGTTCTGTGATCATTATCTCAAAGCAAAAGTCGGACCATATTCCCGAAGCAAACGCGTGCGTTCGGAATACCACTAATGGCATGTCGAGGTATAAGTTTCCAGGAACAGTTATTGCAATTCGGATCACTCAAGGCACAAATACATACGTGGATGCGACAGCAGCAGATCTCAGAGTTGCGGTCGACTACTTTGCAAAACTCCCTTCAAATGGATTACCGGGATACATCCCAGGCGTCAAGATCAGCTGTAACGGAGAGTTAAGAAGCGGAAAATTCTCAGCTGTGAATGTCCCCTTGGATCGCCCTATTTTCGCCGCGGAGAGAGGACCAGACAGTCCGAAGCAAATTGAATTGGACGTTCGTATTTACAGATATCCTCCTAAACTCCAATGGAGAGGCAGCGACTTCGACAATCAAGCAGTCACATTCTTACACATGGATGCAAACCCCCATAAAATGTACTGGGGATACGCACCGAATTAATGGTAGAGGAATGTGGGTAGTGTGCTACTGGTGAGAGCGGACCGAAAGCCCATCACTCCACGACAGGTTGAAGCTCTTACCGAATACTGTTGGACAAAATTGCAGCCTGGTTTTGAAAGTTCAATCGAGGCCAACTCTCTTTCTGTCCGACAACGAGTCTTCGATCGGATTAACAAACAAGGGTTTGCTGCGTTCTTCGAACCATACAAAAAGGAACGAATGGGATTCGGCAATGGTATGAACAAAGCATCTCACCCTTGGGCCGAAGAGAAATCCCCTTGGGAGCTTTGAGGGACCGAGATTTTTTCTGTTACTGTTTCAGGATACTTCCAACTCAGGCGTTTCACAGTTACGGGGCTCCTTCTTCCCGTGTATCGTTCTCCCGGATTGCTGTACCACTCCCAAAGCGGTGTCTGGGGTTGCAACTGCTGTGTCTGGATTTCATCGATAGGAAAGTTGAAGTTCTTGTAGTCAAGATTCGTATTTCGTTGGCCCCTTCCCCTTTTCACAATTGAGGTACCATACTTCTGGTCATGATGGAGAGATTTGGAATTGGAGCTTTGTAAGAATTGAGGGGATAGGCAAGTGCATGTCCTTGCTCAAGGCCATTTGATATTTTGTTGAGAATACCTGGACACGCACCTAGTTGTGATTTACAATTAATCATTTGCCATCTCATCTATCTGGTCGATAATACGGCCATGTTAGCTATTCCGTTTCCCTGTCTGTTTTACTTTGTATCTAGCACCTAAGAAGATCGCTACCTTTGCGGGTAGATGGCTACTTTTCCCATCTTGTTTTCTTTTGTCGATACATTGGTGCCCAGTAAAGAGAACCGGTATCCTTATGGCCACGATCATTTAGATTGCAACATGGTACTCGAGTACACGCTCATTATCGTTGTCGGACTCTTCCATACATGGGACCACAGTAGTACGGCAGTCTTACGAGTGGGGTTGAATGCAGATTCGAGATCCGCTGCTCTTGGGTTTCTTGGACTCTGGGCTTGAAAAAGCTTATGTCCTCGAATGGCATGGTGGCTTTCTCTTTCAGGAAGGTCGCTTCTCTTCACTCCACCCTCCATATACTGGGAAATCTGTGCGGTTGTAAGTTTCAAGCACATGCCAAGTTAACGTACCGTTCATTCAGAGACCTTGGCATTGTTTAAGCATTCGTATGCCCTGTACTCGAGTATATGCGGGGTCAGCGTACACCCCGAAAGCTTGTACTAAAGCTTGTTTGTTGATAAGAAATAGTGGGGGAAACCACATGCCTAATAAATCGAACTCGGCGTTGAAGTTTCCTGGTATTACTCCATAACGAGTACTAGTACTCGAGCACTCGAGTACAGCGAACCACAGCGAACCACAAGCGTCCCCAGCCTGTCGCAGTCACGGGGGGTTTTTTAATTATTTTCCCTGGGTTTTATTAGTGGTTCCTTGAGATGTAGCAGTTTCTTTGGCACGAAACTTACTTCTTTCTATCGCCGACATGCGTATCTCATGATTTACTTCCCCTCGCTCTCTTCGTCCCAAAAGCGAGCTCTCGCGTTGGGTAAGTTTACCACAAAATCCTAATGCCGTTTTATTGGCAGCCGTCGGGCTCCTCATTGCATTTACTTTCCGATGGTCAAAAGTGCCGGGACCAAAACATTACTGCAAGTGTATACGACACTTATAGGCAGCGCTCCAAAAAAACTATGTCCCCATTTCGAACTGTTCAATCAGATCTTAGGAAGAGACCCATACTTGGATCATCAGCATTGTGATCTCGCCCTCTGCAATCGATTCGGATCTTCTGTGCCTCAAAAGGCTCGGATGACACCCATCTGAGGACAACAACCTCTCTGTAGATAGCGGCAACGGGCGTTGTATACCATTCAGGAAGGTTATCATAATAAAGGTTGCTAGTGGGAATTACTATTGGAAAGACTCCCTCAGAAATAAGTATATAGATAGAATGTAGATCCGCCCTGCCTTCTCTCTCATCTTCAACCCTTTCAAGATTCAGAGGTTCCTCTCCATTTCTGCCGATCATCCTTCTCCCCAGCCAAGATGAAGTTCTCTACTGTTATCAGCACTCTTGTGCTAGCGGGTAGTGCCACTGCTGCACCAGGATCTGCTATGAGAAAGGCACGAGCTCTGGCACGTCAAACTAAGCCCATGCAACCTGCACCTGGCGAGTTGGAGGCTGTAGAGGCTGGCAACACCACCCATGTTCAGTACTCTGGTAACTGGGCTGGAGCTGTCCTTGTTGGTACTGGATATACCTCCGTCACTGGGTATGTGTTTACTCATCCAACTCAGCATCACTTGATGTTGAGTGGACATTGGCTAACTCTATATACAGAACTTTCACTGTTCCAGCTCCAACCACTGCTGGTTCTGGCTCTGCGTGGGTTGGTATTGATGGTGATACCTGCGCGACTGCCATCCTGCAAACTGGTATCGACTGGACCAGATCTGGTTCAAGAGTCACATACGATGCTTGGTATGAGTGGTACCCAGACTACGCCTACAACTTCAATGGCATCAGCCTTGCAGGTAAATTTCATCTCATTCTTTCAACCCACAAACGCAGCCAACTGATGATACTATAGCTGGTAACACCGTGACCGTGACCGTCACTGCAAATGGCAAGAATGGTGGAACAGCCACCATCCACAACCAAAGCTCCGGACAAACAGTCACCCATACCTTCTCCAACGAAGCTAGCCTTGGCTCCCTTTGCGAGTACAATGCTGAGTGGATCGTTGAAGACTTCGAAAGTGGTGGATCTCTAGTTTCCTTCGCCAACTTCGGAACCGTAGCTTTCACTGGTGCCAGTGCTGTCAAAAATGGCCAGACGGTTGGCGTTTCTGGGGCTCAAATCTTGGATATCAGACAACAAAGCTCCATCCTCACTGACTGTGCTCTCAGTGGTAGCTCGGGAGTCAGCTGCAAGTATGTCTAAACAATCATGAAAGTGGGCGGGCGAGTGATGAGGAGGATTTCGGGTTTTGATGAGAGGATTGGATAGCCAAGGTGTCAATACATAAGTATTCTTAATTGAAATATATGTTTAATATTTATACATACTTGTACAAAGCACCAAAAGATCTGAAAAGTCGTGACCACTTGTTATATCTCATGGTATTATTACCTGGTGTAACCCCTTAAGATGTTCTTGTATTTTCAGAGAATCAACGTACCTAGTTCTTAGGTCCCCGAGTCTCTAAAAGAGTCTCGAGTTTTTAGTTGGGCACACTTCGTCGCAATAAAACACATAAAAAGCGTCATTGCCCTATTGCTGCCGATAGATGTTCCTTGGTATCCATGCTGTCACAGGGTATGATTGGAAATCTGTAGGGAATTTGAAAAAGTAAAGACCACTGGAAACCCAGGTAGCAAGCTACAGGGCCGTCATGGAATCAAATTTGAATGCCTTAAAAATACTTCGAAGCCCATGTTCAATCCACGCAAAGTATTATCTTCAATTCTTCAATACGTTCCCTCGCCCTTAACCCGTCTAGTCTTTAATCCCATCCCTCATCCAACAGTCACCGTCGTGATTTTCGTAACATACGCAGTCGAAACCTTCGCAGGGGTCGTCGTGATAGCAAAGGTTTGAGTGGTTGGTACAAGAATCTATAAAACAGTAGGTAAGTATAACATTTATACCGAAGGAGATTGCCGAGAATATCTTACAGCAGTAGTAGAAGTGACAACTCTCGCAGAAGTTTGGGTCACAACAGCCGTAGGTAAAGGTTTGGTCACCATACATGTACAGATATCGCTCAAAGTCTCTTCTGCTATCCCGGAGAAGTACCAAGGGGTTGGAACTCGCTCAGCGAGATCATCTCGCTTTACTTTGCATGTTGTCTAGATTTCAAGTTAGGCAAATTAAGCGAGATCATAGGGGCGACAAACGGGAGCATAATTAGGACATCCTATGTCGTAGAACATATATGGAGATGCGGTACCAGGGATTGTATTGCTACCCCCTGAAGGAACACTGTATAGATTGCATTGGGGTGCTGGGTCTGCCGGGTCCGCAACAACTTGGAAGCTCTTGCATTCTGGTTTCTGCAAACAGAGTTGGTGGCAAGATTGAGCATCAACGCCTGATGCCGAGTATATGTTGTTGGTTGCGTATCCCCAACCCGCAAGACCGCATGTTTGATCAGCCACGGGGGATGGACATAAGACACCAGTAGTGGTAGGGATCGGCGCGCTGTTCTCAGGTAATTAGTTTTTCTCTCTTTTCCAAATGACTTGAGTTTGCCTACGAAGTGGTTGATGTGGTCGAGGGCGTGGTTGGCTTCGAAGTTATGGAGGTTCGGGTAGATGTTTGCGTGGCCAAGCTGGTAATAGTAACAACACTAGTGATCAAACGAGTGGACGTCTTAGTCAATGCGACTGTGGTCGGCCGCGTTACTGTAGCTGTAGTTGTGTATGCGGAAGTTTGGACGATTGTTGTAGAGGATTGGATAAACTCGGAACAAAATCCAAGGGGGTTAGCCGCTGGAGGTCTATTGATTTGTTAAATCATTCAGACAGTGAGAGTTTGGAGCATATGAGACTCACGGGATGCCAATGGGAATTATAATCAGGCCCGGTGCAAATTTAAATATACAAGCTTGAAGAACACAGTGTCAGAGGTGAGGTCGCTAGAAGATGTTTTCATTACGCGAGGAACAACCTACTAGAAGCTGAGGGTGGCGGTATGCCGATCTGCCTAGGAATAATCTTTGGTTCCCCTAGAACTACGGGACTTCCAATGGCCTGTTTGGCTTCCAGCAGAACCGTCAAGAATGCCAAAAGGAACTTCATGCTGAAAAACTGTGTCAATACTGCAGTCGCTGAAAGCTGTACGATCTCGGAGGGAACAGTAGCTTCAAACACAGAAAAGACAATGGCAAGGACAGAGAATATATTCACAAATATTTACTAGAGTAGTACACTGGGCAATATGGGTTAATGACTTCTTAGCTTACCACTATTTTACTTCCCTGGATCAGCTCACCAAGAATAGCATACAAAGTATGAAAATTTGCAAATTTTGGAAGTAGCCTGATTCTTGACAAGGTTCCCCACATTGATCCATAGGTAGATTCCATATTGCCTGGAGATATTACTTGGTACCATCTTGGTTTAGGATGAATTCTCTGCACTATTCGATAAAATTCTGCAGTAGCTGGGAAGACAAGAACAATACTTTGAAAGGCTGATGGGAAATAAAGAATCAGAAGTAGCAATAGTGTATTAGGCTATGGAGTGGGGTTATGTAACTTATTCGTATAGCTTCATGGCCTTGCCGGGTAATATAAGAAACCTGCAGATGATGGCTAAGTTATACAGCATCAGAAATGAGACTCAGCGGCATGGAGCCGAAAAGGGAACCGGAATGCATATATTACAATATAGCCACAGGAAGCCAATATCAACATCAATATATTTTATAAGCTTGATGGTACATTGGCCGATGAAGCTGCAGTGACAACGTTGCGGAGAGGAACGAGATGCATGAAGATGGGCATCTTGGACTACGCTGGTTCTGGATACCTTGTAGGCAGATCCTTTACTTGTAGCCATATCATGATGGAATAAAATGTCGGTTGCCTGCAATTGCAACGTTGAGAGCTTTTCAGGTCTGGACTCCTCACTCCAGTCTGCCTCACTCCTTTTTTGATGTTGGGTTCAGATGTCAAAAGCTCAAAAGCGGCGTTGAATGATGCAACCACTTTGGCGCGTACTCGAGTACCACGAAACGCGACTTCCCACCCGAAGTTCCCCCGCCTTCTTGCCTCGGACCAAAAACAAACTAACATAATCTCGAACACGCACAGAACCAGCGCTTTGGAGAAACGATCGAGTATCCCGATGTATTGGCATTGATCAATCAATGTCGAATTACCTGTTGTCGCCATGGAGAGCTGGGAGCAAGGCCGTAAGGATTTGTTAACAGAGCTGACGCGAATATGCAACCGTATTGGCTCTGATGTGGCTACGGGTGAGCTGAAACCATATGCCAAATTGATGATATTGGGACTCATATCAACTCTGTAGAAATCGACAATGAAAATTTAGCGAGAATTCCCAAAGAGGAGCTGCAATCGTTGCAAGACAGATCAGCCAAGGTGGACGAATTGACAAAAGAGAATGCAAGGCTCTTGGAAGAATTGAAGGAGGAACATGCGACGGCCCTCCGGATAGAGGAGCTCGAGAAGGAGAACAAACGCCTGTCCGAGGCACTCGAGGAGTCGCAAAAGAAGATACGCAGCGGCCATACTCGTAATGTGTCCAACCCCACTTCCAGTTCCAGTGGAGTCCCCGCGGAAAAGAAGATCGAGGGCGAGGGATATAGGGTGACGAAGTACAACCAACTTGTGGAAAAGTTCAATCGTGTTTACGAATCCAAGAAGAATGCCATGGAGGCATTGGAAGAGTTGAAAGAGAAACAACGCCAGAAAGATAAAAGGTACTCTGCCCGAGTTGAAGAGCTCAGTCATGGTATAATTCGCAAGGACGCAAAGATTCAGAAACAGAAGGATGCCATAATAGACTATCGAAAGCGTCTGGGTCTCCCTGATCTCCAGAAGCCGGCAAGTAGAGCTGCTTCGGAGGTATCTGTAATTTCCTTCGCAGAAGTAGACGTGCCGGCGCAAAAGGAGGATGCTTTCAATAGGAGCGCGATTCGTGAGAAACAGAAGCCCACCACGGAAGGAAGTAATTCTGCGCAGGTTCTATTGGGTTTGTTGGCACGTCCAAAAGAAAAGCCTGCGGTTGAAGATCGCAGTAAGTCTCCCGACAGGCATGATACCGAACAACCCGAGTTTCCTCTTGCGATTGAACCTCCAGATCCGACTTACTATCCAAGCCCAACCAGAGTCCCAAGTTCTCCAGCCCAGTCACCAGAACTCCCGCCAAATCTTCTTCGTGAAGGGCACTTTCATGTCGAAGATACACCATTTGAGCCCATAGAACCTTTTGGTTCTACACAAGATAACCCTTCGCAGAACTCATCACCACATGGTTCTGAACTGCCAGATAAAATCAACGATGGCCTAAGGGTAGAAACTTCGGAATCCTCGGAATCCCCCGTGGTGATATCAAGTCGAAGTGTCAAGAAGAGAAAGCGGCAAAAAGACAATGCTGATCAGAACACACCCAAAGCTATAAAAGTAGAAATGATTACCAGCAGCCCTATTCTCGCTGCAGATGTACAACAACTGATACATACCGATAGCTTTGACTTGGATGAAATAGGAGAGAGGGTCGACACACCCAAGAAGAGACGTATGCTTGAGCTTTCTCGAAGAGCTTCTAGACTTTCTTCCGGTTCTCAAAGAAACGTTTCTTCCGTGGACAGCCCGCTGTCTCAATTAGTTGTGGTTGTTGACCAAGGCGAAGAGGTTGAAAATGAATCTCCCTTGCGATCGCTAAACCCCAATCGACTCATCCTGCCGCGGACGTCAAATTTTGACCCAAAATCCCCAAAGAGAAGGCGAGTTGCCAGTGACACAGCTGTAGCTGTTCTGGGTGAAGATGAGTCGATTTCTGATGGCTCAGAAAAGACGACTCGGAAACCCTCGAACAATGAGAGCCGTTTAGATGAGTTGCTTGCAAAACCATCTCCTCCCAAGCGAAAATTGCGCGCAGATAAACTGATCGATCCAACAACGCCTAATCAACAAAGGCCTCCCAGGATATCACACATCGATTTACTAGGCGCGCGTGCCAGAAATCCAGCACTCAATCTTGGTCCGACAGGGGACGGTCAAACTGTGAGCTTGCGGAAGTCTTTGGAGCCACCAGGGCGGTCATCGAGAGATGTTTCTCCTACTCTCACTGATAGACCCACTTCAAGCGAGGGGATAAGGAAAGGAATCGCGCGACTGTCTAGAGAAAATGTAACCCCTGCACCAAGGCACGCGAAGCGAGTACCAAACAGCGAAGCTCCCACCATGAGAACTCCGTTTGTTGGAATCGCAAAAAGATTAGTAGAGAGTGCTCCTCGACCTAAAATGCGTCGAACCGATAATCTGAAGCCACAATCGAACAAGTCACGGATTGGCCATGTGAATGATGATGAGGGTCGTGGAGGCCATGGCCCTCCACCTCTCAGGAGCCGACCAGTTGATGAATTGAACATCACCGATTTCAAGATCAATCCCAATGCCAATCAAGGAATGGATTATGCATTCAAGGACGTTGTGCGTGGTCGTGACCAGCGACGATGCCTTCAGGGCTGCACAAAGCCAGAATGTTGTGGAGATAAGTTTCGTGCGCTTGCTCAGATAACAAACGACAATAGAGGCCCTCCGACACTGTCACAAGAGGAAGCAGATAACATTTTACTTGAGGAGTTCTTGGGTGATAATGCACACAAGCTTCAAAATATGAGCAAAGATGAAAGAGATGAAGTCTTACTTCAAGCAAAGACACGTGAATTATCAAATGATATTGGCAGACATCGACATGCACATGAGAGCAGAAATACACCTCCCGGGTTTTGGGAGACAGATTTCCCATCTACACAGGAACAGAAGACAACGCGTGAGGCATCGCGAGACTTTGAACGGGCGAATGTAGCAAATCGTTATGCGCAGGCAATGCGGCCTGGTGGGATTTGGAAGTTCCGAGATGAGTGATGATTGATATACTCGAATAGATGAGATGGAGCGGAGTACTTGGTATTGGGCTATCGTTGTTGCTGGAGTAGGGGTTAATACCCATATAGATTTGTTTTAGCTGGAGTCATCGGGAATGGACTTGAGCTTGAGAGGATGAATATTTGTATCATTGCGAAGATGTAGCAAAATAATCACTCGTTTGTCTCATCTGTAGTTCTTGGAGGAGTTATTCGCTTCGTAAAGGTGGGTGAATCATTGATTGATTAAACACGGCATTCATAAGCTACCATATATAGACAATTAGTGCATGAAATCCATGAGATAATTCCACAACTACTCCAAACTCTAGAGATCTCACTTAATATTTTTATAAGTAGCCTTTTGGTTTCTTTGACATAATCCCTCTTTGACATGTGGCGTTTGGTGTGACAGTGCCTTGGCTCTTACATCCCCAAATAATCCCTGCCAAGGCCGACCTACCGGGAATCACGGCCTACGGAGTAGGGGCGGATTACGAAGGATCGCGACGACCAACGTAACTCACAACCCTCCATAGCCACCTTGAAAGAGCGCACCACCACAATTCTTCAACACCACGAGTCGCAATCACCAAACACGCAGGCGTATGATCACGAAATTCGCGCAACATGGCAGACACTTCACACCCCGACTCGATCGATTCGCAGGACCCAAATCAACAACCAGATGAGAAGAAGACCAAGAGCAGGAGGCCGGCGAGTAAGGATTCCACGGGCTAGCTGGCATATCGAGGACATGGGCTGATATGATGATTCTCTTTCGCAGATACGGCATTCCGACAGCAGCGATTAAAAGCATGGCAGTGAGTGGCACGATGGAATATGATGGGAGGGTAGATTTGCGCCGGAGTTAAGCTGACGGATCGTGAACTACAGACCGATTCTCACACCCAAGACCGTCCTCCCATTATTTTTCGCGATCGGAATTATATTTGCGCCTATAGGCGGAGGATTGTTGTTTGCGAGCTCGACGGTTGGTACATCCGGACGTCGCGGGAGAACTAATCGGACCCAGAAACTGACTTATGGTTGGAAATATTAGGTCCAAGAGCTTAGAATGGATTATTCGAATTGTCACACCGATGCGCCTTTATGGGGGCCGGAAGATCTTCAGAGGGATCCCAAAGCAAAGATGCCCAGCAGTGCGTGGGAATCGCACTTCAAGTCAAATGAAATAACTGGAGACCCCAACCCAACATGGTCAAGAAAATTCGTTACCCAAAATTACACAGCGGATGGGAACGTCAGTGTTGGCGTCTGGCAATGTCAACTTAATTTCACGGTCCAACACGAATTGACGCCCCCAGTATTCTTCTATTATCGCCTCACAAATTTCTACCAGAACCATCGTCGTTATGCCAAATCTTTCAATACCGATCAATTGTCCGGAAAGGCTGTTTCCTTGAAAGCAATCAAGAGCAGCGATTGCACACCACTCGCAACTCCCAAAGACATTGATAAGCCGTACTACCCATGTGGCTTGGCCGCTAATTCCGTCTTCAACGACACCTTCTTTACCCCGACCCCACTGGGATTTGACTGGGATTTCGTTATGACGAACCATGACATTGCCTGGGACAGCGACAGAAAACTTTACGGCAAGACAGCTTACAATCTGAGTGATGTAGTCCCACCACCAAATTGGGCAGCACGTTATCCTCACGGCTACACTGAAAACAACCAACCGGATCTAGCCAATGACGAGGAATTCCAGGTCTGGATGCGTCTCGCTGGTCTCCCCACATTCAGTAAGCTCGCAATGAAAAATACCACCCAAACCATGAAGGCAGGAAAATACTCTCTCCTAGTCAATAGCCGTAAGATATCACCTTAACCCCCTTTGTCACTACATCTACTGATCTGAATAACCAGACTTCAACGTAACCGAATACGGAGGAACTAAATCCATCATTATCAGCACTGGAACTGTCATGGGTGGTCGAAACCCCTTCCTGGGAATCGCCTACGTTGTTGTAGGGGGTATTTGCATCGTTCTTGGTTCTCTCTTCACCGTCACTCATCTCATCAAGCCACGTAAATTGGGAGATCACACTTACCTCAGCTGGAACAACGATAATCCATCGGCTGGTGGTGTTGCAACCGGTGGTCGTGATGGAGTACTTGGTGGTGACAGAGCGTGATATCCTGCTCTTTTTTTCCTTTTATGTCTGAGAACGAAGGCTTGAAAGACCGGGCCGGGTACCGGGGTTCTGACGAAATCCGGAGGAAAGAGAAGATTGTAGGTTTGTACTATAACGAGATGAAGGCAGGCGGGAGGGAAGGTAAGGTCTGGGTTTTTCCACAGTTTGGTCCATGGACTTGATGAACACCTGGATTTGGATGGATGGACGGGACGAATATTGAATATGCTTTTCGAAAGCGCGCGCGGGGGTTTTTTCTCGCTTATGGCGTCGGTCTTTTTTCTTCTTTTTTTTCTCTTCTCGTTATATTTATGTTTTTTTTTGTAACTACCTGACCTATCTGGTCTGGGTGGATGGGTGGATGGGTGGATGGGAATGTTTCGGTCACTTTTTTAAGTTTCTTTATAGAAAAATGATACTTGGGGGTTTTTTCTCCATCTTTAACTGTTTTGAGACTTCGCCGCGAGACTGTGAGGTTTGAAGTGCATGAGCCTATCGGTTGGAAGTAGTAGGGGAGAATGTTTTGGATAAGTGCCTCAAACGAACGTAAATACCGACTCAGTTCTCAAATATCGCTCTAAGCGAAGCCCAGAGGCGACTTGAGAAAACTACAGTATCCCCACCAAAACACATCACCCCCTCTCTTCCTTGCCCTTCACATCATAAACATCATCACAAAAAATGAAGTCCACAGATTCATCTCAACATATCATCAATATTAAAACCCACTATCTATCTTCCCCCCCCCCCCCCCCCACCCCTACCCCATCCCACCATTATCTCCCATCAACCGATCAACTAACCAGCCAGCCGAGCAAGTTAAAAAATATACCAATAACTCAACGCTATCGTCATTTTTGTTTTCTCCGCTCCATTCGCTTCCCCCTGCAACACACGCTTGCCCCTAAATAAAAACATAAACAGAAGAAAAACGCCACCCAGCTTAACGGAAACACTGTGAAGGGAAACGGGCGGGCGTGGGAATCAATTTTGTCCTTTTTCGTTTCTCGGCTTTTCTCTCATCCATCATCATCCCTCCTCCTTCCCTTGCCTTCCGCCTAACTGATAATACAAACAAACAAATGGGATCGAGATAGCAATCCAGCCATAAACGAGAAGCCACCCCATGCGGAAATTATGAACTAGAAACACAATCAATGCTTTCTCTTCTTCTTCTTGGGCGAATCCTCGTCATCCAACCCCCCCTCCGCGTCCTTCCGCTTCGCCTTCTTCTCCAACTCATCCCAATCCTCGCCCTCGGAATCGCCGTCATCACTACCCTCACTTCCCTCATCATCACTGGCATTGCTATCAAAGTCGCTCTCGTCATCACTCGATTCATCCGATGCCGCAAGCTCACTATCCGAAATCTCGAATGCGGATTCCTCGGACTCCTCTTCGCCATCGTCTTCATCTGTATCGTTGGAAAGGAATCCCCATCCACCGTCTTCGAAGAAGGCATGTGGGTCCGCGGTGACGGTCTTCATGATGGTAGGCCAGTTCAAGTTGAGAGGTCCATCGGTGAATGGGATGTTGACTGAATCCAACCACTCCTTAACGTTCTCTAGTGACTCCACGGGGATAGTGTTGATGTGCGCTGGCGTCCGAGTGAAGTCCTTGAAGATGAATACCATATCAAAGTTCTTGAGACCAAACTGAACACGTTCCAAATGCGCCACTTCAATATCCTCGAGTGTGACTACCATAAAAGGGGGCTCGGTTAGTTGAACTAAACAGTCCGCTGAAGGTTGACAGTAAACGTTGGATCGGTTGGGTACACCATTGAAACCAAGTTCACGGAACGGAACATCAACATCAATGTTCTCGTTCTTTCCAGCCTCAGCGATCTTGTCAGCGAACGCCTTGAACTGACGATCAAGGTCTGCCCGGCGTCTTCTTTCTTCCTGTTCTGCCTCAAATTCTTCCTCGTCGCCGTATCTGTATTTACGCTTTCGGTTTCCTGTTTCATCGAATGCAATATCAGAAGCTTCACGATAGAATTGAACATCCCTAGTCTTCTTTTTGCCGATCATAATAGGATCCTTAAGATGGACGTGAATGATAACGAAAAGCTCGTGATCACAGGGCTGGAAGAAAAGATGCTTAACGTTGCTGAACAAAACATCAACTCGTTGGTTGGTGATTGGTGATTGATATCGTAAACCGTTTTGGTGTATTTCGACCTTTCCTGGAACGCGCTTACCATCCATTGCTGGACGAACGAAAACGTTGTCCATAACGGTAGGTCTTCGGTCTGCAATGTATCAGTATGAAAGTTGGTTTCAACAGGTCAAGAAAAATAATCTTCAACTTACTTCGAATCTCAGTCAACTTGTCCTGCTCAACCACGTCTTCCAATTCCTTTTTCTCGTTTTCTCTTTTTAGGGCTTCCTTCTTCATGTTACTGATCTGGTTTGCAATTTCTTGGAACCGATCACCATCATGAGATCGGAAGGTTAAACTTCTAATAAAGTGTGCAGAAGCATCCTCAAAGGGCTGGTCATCCTTTCTGCCAACACCCTGGCCAGGCGATAAAAAGTTGATTCGAAGGAAAGAAAAGTCGCCTTCATCACTCTTGCTGGCATTTTTGATAGTTTGGATATGAAAGGGTACAGGGCGTCCCATAACAGGAAGAACAATCGAAGCAGCCTTGGTGTCCATGACAATGGCCAAATCTGTAACCTTTTTAGGGAACTGGTTATCACGCTTGTACGACTCGAATCGCTTGAATTTCTTCACCGCAGATCCGTTCAGGTTACCGGAAGCTTCCGCAAAACGCAAGAGACCTTCCTCTTGCTTTTTCTTTGCAAGTTCTTTTTGATGTTCACGACGTCTAGCCTCGGCACCTTCATCTGCTTGTGTTGTTCGCTCAGCACGAAGTTTGGTTTTCGTAATATTCTTGGCGGCAACCGCGCCGACTGCAGCGTCTTTCTTCGTCTTCTTTGGTGTAGGCTCGGGTTCCTCGTCGTCCTTAAAGAAAAATGAAATTCCCTCTAGGTCTGACGGAGCTTCTCCAGTGAAGACCACAGGGTCGTTCATACCAACTCGGATCGTATCTGAGAGACCCAAAGAATATATCTTGCTCTTCTTGTCTTGTGGATTAGGATTCTCGATCTCGTTGAATCCCGTAGTAATACTCAGAGTCATGCCGTCTCTCAAAACTCGACCGCTCTTCGCATTCAGCACTAATGTTGGGTCTCGGGCTTCAATACCAATACCTGCACCAACATTCTTGACAAAATGCTTCTCAAGTTCCGGCTTCTTTGCCTTCACAAGCGCAACTGCCTTGGCATAAATATCCTTTACGTTCACGCCGTCTCGAGCCATGTTAATGACTGTACTGTGGACCTGCAACAGGAGTTTATATGCGCTCTCTTGTGACTTGTTCGGGTCCACTAAATACGTGCGTCCGATCGTGGAACAATAGGTTTTGTATCGAAGACCCATTGAGGAGAGAATAACTCCAGCGTGAAGAACTTCGTCGTTTGTTTGGGCGCTCATCTTCAAATCGAAATTTCCTCCACTTTGTACAGTTGGACCATGGGTCCAATCCAGGTTTGCAGCATCAAAATCGTTGGGCAATTTGGATTTGTTTGGTAACTCCACCGTTTTCCACCATTTCGTATCATCCAACTTGCTATCGATTTTGTTCGCTAAAGCAGTATGCTTGACCTTCTTTTCGCTATCCAACACACCTGACATTTCATCGACGAAGTATGGGTTCATTAAGGCAACCAATGCTTTGGAACATGTTCGAATCGTTTGCTTGAATTTTATTAGCATGGCTTTGCATAAAATCAAAATTACTTACCAACTCTTCCTTATCCTTGACGGACAAGGCAGCAGCGGAGAGTGCTGGGGTAATATCAACCTCCTCGAGATCCTTCTGGATGGGCAGATATGTTTTCTTCCAGTCGTCGACGAATGCTCCATCTGATGTATCCTTTGGTAAAACCCCAACTTTCTTCTGCGACCCCCCAAATAATTAGCCTTATTTTCGCAAATACCCATGTATAGTGTAACCTACGCCCGCAGCTTTGATTATGTTTGCAACCTTGGCGAAGACCTTCGCATTTGCCTCCTGATCCTTTCCACGAACTAGAACCTCGAGGGGGACCTTGCCGCCTTTCAGTGGTTCCAAATGTTTTGCTACTCATTGTCAGCCTCTCCCATATGTCCCTATAGTATTCGCGCAAGGAGTATGTACCTTTCTTCGCGGTCGTAACAATGGTGAGGCCATCGACTGTGAATAGGAAGAGCGTAGATGGAAATTCGTAACCAAGCAACCAGAACTATCCCCATCATTAGCAGACGGTTACATTCCCTAATTTTGATCATCAGTCATCGCAAAGCAGTTTGGGATACATACATGGATAGAATTGTTCTTCTGAAAATTCGACGTCTCCTCGGCCCTGCCTAGCAGAATCAAGATGGAGGAAGCTCCATTAAACAGCGCGTCGCCGCTGCGCTTGTCAGCTTTCCATGCTCCGATGAAATGCGACAACCGCTCCTGAAAGGTGCTTTTGACGATTTGGATCTCTGCCATGATTCTGGTTGTTTGTGGCGATGGCAGAGACGGTGGTTTGGTGGGAAAAGAAAAGGTTGAGTTGAGGACGCGCTGCGAAGTTCGCGACGGGTAGATTGAATTGAAGGTTTGTCTCAATCTGACCACCGTACTTGCAAGGGTAGAATTTGTGGGTCAACGTAAGTTCTTCCACGTGACGTGTCCCCATTCTGCAAGTGGGTGGATCATGGTATTGGAAGGTTTGGCCAAAGGATTTTGTTATGAGATACTAATACTGTACCAGTGCAATATTGGACAATTAACGAAGATGAGGGAGTTTTCGGGTTTCCCTTCGCTTAAATCACTATTTACTCGTTCTTAGCCGTAAGTCTTCCTCTTACTTTTGAACCAGCTTTACTGAGTGTTGGTGCTCAAAGTGCTACAATATCCACTGCATATTGGTATTCCATTACCAGGGAGGACAGAGGACTTCACCCTTCAGAGCTCAAGCATCCAGGTCTTCTAACGAAGATTATATCTGTTGCGATATGCCTTATCTCCTTATCTCCTGGCGCTGGCTACATGCCTTGCATTTCCTTGCTTTGAGCCTTTGTAGCATAATAAGCTGACGTATGCTACATATATGCTTACAAACGGAGGGAGACCACGTGACGTTGTCTACGGGTATATATCAAGGGACCTGTAGCCAGCTACTTAGATAAGACGATTACAATACCAGATTATTGTACTTGTCCCATTGACTTGTAGTCAAACCAACAACATCATTATAAAATATGCGAGTAATATCATCAATTGCAAATACTATCTATTTGTATAGCATGCATGCAATTTCAGCATGTAACATGAAATGAGACATCAAAGCATATATACAAAATTTCCCACACACAAAAAGACATATTCCAGTTCATTATCCCAACTCCCATAAAATCAAGGAGCCAGTGCCGCTGCACATTGTATATACTCCAATAGAATCCCACTCGTTATTGCCCCCCGTTCATAGTCCCATCAGAAGAAAAGGGGAATACATAAATATCAATAAAGCCCCCACCCAGTAGCAAACCTCACAAAACTATATGGAACATTTTGTCCAATAAGCAATCTCAGCGTTTCAACCGTGGTAAACGCACTAGTGTCAGCTACACCATAAGCAGTCCAGCCATGCTGCTCTGCTACGGCAAGGGTATCAGTCTGTCTGGGTCCATTTGCAAGGTCAAGGAAGACTTTCCCTTTGCCTCCAGTACTATTTCTCTCGATAGTTGGCGTTGACCTTCTGCTAGTGGAAGAAAAGTGGCGTAACAAAGGGTGTACCAAGTGTGCTTTTGCCGAAGACAATGCGGAAATAATAGCAAAAGGATGATCGACTCTTTGTAAACTGTCCATCGATGTGAACGGCTCAACACCAACACCAAGAGGTCCAGGAGTTTTAAAACCAGCACTGTAAATTTGTCCGATATTCAAACTTCTTAGAGCGAATAGTATTGGTGCAGCATCTTCTGAGGAGTGTGATAATATGATGGCAGCTCGATCTTGATATGCTGATGGCGCGAAATCTCGAGTCAAGGTTGCACGAATGCCCTTCCATGTCGCATTATCACCAACCAATGATGCAGATTCACCTTCGCCTTGGACAACGACCGTGTCAATGGTGCCAATAGTTCTAGCTGCATCCGAAAGAATCGGAATACAAGGTTGGTTTGCTGGTAAAGCAGGGCTGAGATAAGCTCCACCAAAACAAGGTTGATGACAGAAAAATTCGAGAGAGTCTCCGGACCAGTCCACGGATGTAAGACTGTGAGGGAGCCCGAGCTCATTAAAACACTTTTTAAAAAAGGAGATTTGCGGACTTGGGCGGGAGGAGCCGATTTCATACATGTGTTTCTTTGGAAGTTGACCCATCATACTTAATGCCTCGTTGATTTCTGCAGCCGACATCTGACCTGGAGCAGCGACAACAGGCAGCAGAGGATGTGTAATTGGCGAGAAAACTGTATTCAAGGAGCGCGAAAGTTGGCCCAATTGACCCATGTTAACCGCTGAGAGTGGTGGGCCGTCTGGATTGTTGGCCTTGATCTGAGAGCGAAAATACTCCAGTTCATAGTTTTCAGACATCGAGTTGATTATTGTGATCATTTTGACAATGTCTCCATATTTTCGAGATTCGTCAAATATGGTCTGGGCCTGCGGTGAAACCCATTTGAACGTACCGGAAAAATCATGAAAGGCAGAAATGATGCGACTGCTCCCTCGTTGCTCAAAAAGACGACGTCGAATTTCTTCGGGTAACCATATTTCAACGTCCACATACTCGCATCCCCATTGTATCGCTCGATAGAGATACTGATAGAACAATTCTGGATTATCCATAGGAAATTTACCATTTTCGCGAGTGCATCTAGTGGTGAAGATGATCGGGAGCTCTGTCCGTTGTCGCAATAACATGACTTGCTCACCGACGTAGCTCAAACTGGGTACTGGGCTGAATGATCCATCAGGTAGAGGTTCTCTCAGAAGATCTACCCGTATTTCGACAGCATCTGAACCGACAGAAAGGATATCAAGATTTGGAAGTGCTGCTCGTACATCAGGAAATGTTGTGGAGATGAAAAATGTCCTTGGCTTTGTTATTAGTGCCTCATGATGACTGATTTGACCCAGAGTAAATGCAATAAATCGAGAGACATCCCTCCCGAAAAATGGCGTTTCAGTATACAAGAATTCGTAGTCTGATGCGGTCGACAGGTCGACATCTGGAGGCATCCCCAAATCCACACAATGAGCGTTGATGGTGACCAGCAGAACTCTATTCCTTGACAAGATGTCGGCTTTCGCGTCGCCAGCCGCAATCCCCACAACAGTTCCCTGATCCTCACCCCGAGCTTCAGAGAAACTTGCAGCCAGTCGATATGGCTTTCCAAGCACATTCGCAAAAATAGACACAATTCCTTCTTGGCCTTGCCCATAAACGATCACCACCACTCGCGAGTCGACAACACCTGCTTTGGCCCCATTAATAATTCCTTTTGTTTCCTTGGGCGGGGTTGGCGTAGGAGCATCCTGATGCTGTTCGGTCGCCATTTGGCCGGGTTAAAATATTGGCCCGCGATGCAGCAAAAAATAAATTTCAAGGTCCTGCCAGATGCAAGAAGGACGGGTATGTCTACTCAAAAGAAGATCTATGTAACAGTTGAGAGGGGAGTCTGGCTGGGCAGGAAGAGCTAGAGGAGGCGTTACTCCAACTCTTTTGAACGTCAGATGCAGGTGGTGGTGGCCTAGTCTTGACAACAATGGGTAATGGGTGAGGTTACTCGCTCTTAATGTGCCAATTAAGATCCAGGGATTATTTTGTCTAACCGGTCCAGGTGGTTGTCTTACACGATTATGTCTGATTCATGGGTGGTATTTAGGTGCTTGACATGCGTCAAAATGCGTCAAGCCGCTGACAAAGTCTGTGATGCTGGGGCCTGGTCCACTACACTCCGTACCCGTCGCGTGTTTGCTGCAGATCTTTGACAAGGTGTGATTTTGTGCTCCAGAAACGAATTTATTTATATAGCACGGGGCGGCCCTGGATCTGAGATGGATATGGATGTGGATATGGATCTCAAGAAGACGAAGACGAAGACGAAAGCGTAGCGGTCGTCTGAAGAAGCTCTCGCCTTTTCGGGGGGTTGGGCGCAATGGGGCCTGGGCTTTGAGAAGCGGGAGTGGATGGAGGGATAGGGATAGGTATAGGGATTATTGGAGTTGGAGTTGTATTTTCCCAGGCGATCCGGACGTCGGGGTCGGCAGAGGTTGGAGGTAATGTGGGATGTGAGATGGATGAGGAAAGGATGACAGGACGAACGGTTGGTATCCTGGAAAAACCGACGTCGCAGAGCAGAATTTGAAGCAGCAAAAGGGGAAACAGCAGCAACTCAAAGAGGGTCTCGAGGCGAAGAAGAAATGTCCGGTTCTCGGTGGTGATTATTCCACCGATGAAGAACGAAGAACGGCGTGGAGAGGGGGGATGTCTTCTTAGGTTATAGCCTCTTACGTCCTTAGTTATATTATGTAAGGGGCTCTGCTATGAACAGGAAGAGAGCAGAGGCGCAGAGGCGCAGAGGCGCAGACAGGGGAGAGAGGGGAGAAGAAGAGAGCGAGGTCCTCGTCCTCGTTCTCGTCTCGTTCTGCATCGGCAACTTCTGTGTTCGCTTACTTTGCTTTTGTTTTCACTCCAACCACCATACTCGTATTGAGGAGGCAATACCTCCCGAGGCATGCTAGGAACCTAAGACCTAGGGTAGGGATGCCCACCACGGAGTTTTCAGAGACCAAAGCCTCAAGGCTACACGGCACAAGCTTCTCCGATGCAAAGATTCCCTTCTCTGATCCCATCCACTCAGCTCGACTACCACCCGCCAAAGGGTGCATCAACCGCCAAGCTGGAGCATCGTGGAGCATTTGGGCGTGCCATGGAGTGCAGTGGAGCGCAATGGAGGGGCAGTTCCCCCGTCCAAGTGGTTGAGTGTGGGGAAGTGACCCTGCGCAACGCCATCGTTCCGCATCAGCTCCCTGAAACTTCCACCAATTGCGACGTCCACCAATTCTAGCCTTTGGGAATCCCCTCAATCGCGTCCACTCTTCACGTTGCTATTCAATTCCACGTATCGGTGATACCAGAATACCCTGCACTCGAAACATATAATGTTTAGAGTTTGGTCGATTTCGGCATGAGCTCCACAGCCACCATAAACAAGACCTCAGTCTGGCTCAAGCCACGATGAAAGGACGCAGGACTCCAGAGGTGGGGAACAATGGGGCAATTCACCAAAACCATCTAGTTGAATTGAATCCCACAACCTACACCAATACTCGAGTACTCAGTACGAGTACACCCTTGAGAGTCGAGACACCGTCCCAGATAGAGACCCTGGCCATGACGGGGTAAGCACGCCGGAAGATTTTCTTCTTTTTCGGTCTTTAGCCTGTCATCTGGATGAATGCGGAGGCTTAACGTCACGTTGTTGCAACATGGCAATCATCCCGTATCATCGAATTCCCCATCTCCAGGAGAGCACTTCCGAAATTATCAGAAACATTATCAAACATACTTCAACAACCGTCTGACCCTTCTCGGCTTCCTCCGCGGGCAATGCCTTCTCTGGCATTATGGCATGAGCTGCAGCCTTCTCCCCTCGAACACAGAGTTACAAAGCTGACCACTATCGAGATGTCCTGATATGGGGCATGTCATAGGGCGGAACAATCGACCCACCGTTCCGTGGTGGATTTCTTTGGTTCGTGGAATCCTGAGATATTGTTTGACACTCGAAACCTTCAGACTACTGCATCAAAACCATACCCGGAAAACCCTCGTCTCAGCTGGGCTATGTCTGATTTTGGGTCTATGTATGGCCTAGATAGCTTGGCTCATGCTCTTCTTTGTCATTCTCAATCATTCATCGGACGACATTGGCCTCTTTTTAGTGAAAGGACGCGGATAATCTATTACCAGCCTCGAAAGGACGCAACCGGGAGCGTTCTACTGCTTCATGCATCGTATTTCGTAACATCGAAAGCACCAGCGTGACGGTTGATGTCCTGACCGCCTTTCGCCCGTGAGGGTCAAGGTATTTTCTTTGCGAAGGCTCCATGGAATTGAATTCTTGCTTCCCGTCGGGTAAGATTATTCCTCCATCTATTGCGATTTGTAGACATGAAAGGCTGGGGGATTGGATGATGGGAGTGGACCAAGAACATTTTGTCTGGAACAAACTCTCAAGTTGCCTGATAACTCCCTCCCTCGAATATGAATCCAAGCATTGATGCAACCAGTTTGCCTCGTTGCTTGCTCGTCTTTCCTTATTGTGGCTTCTATAATCCCCAATCGACATTCTTCCTGAGATCTGCTAGCCTCGCGTTCTTTGACATACTATAGCACGGTTGGTGGATTTCCAAATGTGTCTGTCGAGTCACCGAAAGCCACTTTCTGGACCTCTGAGCTTGACTGGTGGATATGGACGTATTTTGAAAATATATTTCTCTTGGTCTGTTTGAGTTTGTGGTCATTCTGTCTGATTGTGATTTCCTAGCTGCATATTGATAATGCTTTCCGTTAGTTTAACCCCCCACTCTTACCAAAGTCTGCGAGTGTTCGGAAAGGTCCATCCAGAGGCACAATGTCAACAGATTCTATGGTCGGGATTCAGGGTATTTGGTGAAGAAGTGGGGGTTTTCAGAGAGAGAAAGTGACCAACTACTCCACATTAGAGTTGAAGACTTGGGGTAAAGTATGCAAAGCCTTCTCTGCGGCCTTAGTTGCAGTCGCATTTGCTGACCTGGGGATATAGGCCACGCTTCGTTGCATATGATGAATCCGTGGTTGATTGATCCTAAGGTTGGTTGCCGATTTGCCCGTTGGGAAGAATTGCAGAGCATTCTCGTGTTTTGACTACAGGCTGAGTTGGTCGTACACCATTTTCAAAGATTAAAGCCCATTCATCCGATGGGTATGCTGCACAATATATGCCGGTGAAGTGGTATCGGCTGATTTAGGTATTGTGGTTACAGACAGTATCATTTGAGCTTTTGTATGTTGGTGTGAAGTTGTCGCAAGATGTTGAAGACCACAGGAGAAGAACAAACTTCTTCAAGTCGTCCTCGGTCATTGAGGTTGCAAGAAGACCCGCTTTTAAGAACACCATCGTCATCGCATCTCCAAAGACCCACCTTGCTTCCACTGTCAAGTTGGGGCATTATCAACCCCCACCTGAAATCTCCAGATTTCGAGCCATGGAGGGATCATAGGATACGGGGAGAGAGGGAGCCCCAAGTTTCTGAGGGCTCAAAATATGGAGGCTCCGAGTCTGGCGAGTCTGGTGAGCCAAACGAGATGAGTACGGAGTACTCCGTACTGAAATCAGTCTTGGAATTGCTACCCAAGGAGATTGGAATGGATATTGGTCTTGATGCTCTCAGCATATTGTACTGTACCTCTCTACCTCTGATCAGAAGCTGATAATGACATTCTATTCATCATACGAGTATCTACTCTGTAGACGTTCATCGTCAGTCGCAACCACCGCAACCACCTAACCAGGTAAGCAGAACGCGTTTACTGTTGTCCTTTCTGAGGCAGTGAGGCAGTGAGCCTCCATAAGTGGCTCCATAAGTGGCTCGAGGGTGGATACAATGAAGGTCTTCGGTTCTTCTGGTCTTCCTTTCGGGCCGGTAGTAGGCCGGCTCCATCTTTAAACTCTCCGTTCCGGGTTATCCATCAAAAACGACGTCATTGTATTTTTTATTTTTCTCCAACACTCCCAATGCTGTTGATGTTGACCAAGCTACTCGGATACATGTGGACGTAGGTATGGAGTACAATTCAATCTTGGTGCCTGAGCTGGCCCCAGATTCTCCTCACTATAATCCAGTTCTGACCACAAATTTACTATCCGAACTTCACCCAGCCAACCTCATAAGTGCCAGACCAGATAACTGGGACGATGGGAAGGATTTCAGGGAGCTTAATCAGATGACATCGTCATCCTTTCGTAAACCGGATACTCCGTACTATCCTAATCGAGTCGAGTACTCCCTTCTGGCCCGAGGCGTGGGATTTGTTGCTCCACTCCCCAGATTTTTTAATTGTATAAGATATATCAGATTTCTCGTTCTGTCTCTCCTTTCGTCAAGTTAATCATCATCCCCTTCATCCATCATGAATAAACTCAATTTCCCCAAGAAGAAGCACGCTGCTTCAAACAGCTACGATTCCACCGCTGTACCTTCGACTAATGGTTCGCCGACGAGAAGTATCGATCATGTCAGCGAGAAACCAGTTGCACCTGTAGCAGGTCATGCTTCACATTCCGAGAAAGTCCCAAGTCTCACTATGAAAACGTTTTTCATGACAATTTTAGTGGCAATGGGTGGATTTATATTTGGTGAGCAGCTCTTCATCCTAAATTCGAGGAATCTACTAACACGCGAACAGGTTATGATACTGGACAAATCAGTGGTTTCTTGGAGATGGATGTTTTCTTGGAAATGTTTGGAGAGGAAGGACCTATCACCGACAAAAGCCCTACTGGATACCACTTCACAAATGTCAGATCTGGACTGATTGTTGGTTTACTTTCTATTGGTACTTTGGTTGGTTGTTTGATCGCTGGACCATTGGCAAATAAATTTGGACGAAAGTGGTGTATCCCACCCTGGTGCATGGTTTTCTGTCTTGGTGTTGTTATTCAAGTTGCTGTTGGAGATGGCATGTGGGTTGGAATTGTGATGGGTAGATGGCTGGCTGGTTTGGGTGTTGGGGCTCTTTCGGTTCTTGTGCCTTTGTATATGGCTGAGACGAGTCCTGTTCCTGTTCGAGGAGCTGTTATATCGTAAGTAACGTCACTCTTCTGTAATGTGCTCATCTAACCTTACTAGTTGTTACCAACTCTTTATCACCATCGGTATCTTCACAGCAGACTGTATCAACTTTGGCACAGAGGCAAGAACCGACACTGGATCATACCGTATCCCCATGGCTGTCGGATTCCTCTGGGCTATCATCCTCGGTACAGGAATCATGTTCCTTCCAGAATCACCCCGTCACGACTGGAACCACGGCCGCTCGGATAGAGCACGAACAACCATGTCCAAATTCTATGGTGTCTCTGAGACCCATCCCATCATCGTCAACGAGACAATGGAAATCCAAAATATCATGGAAGCCACAAAAGGTGACCACCCCTGGTACGAAGCCGTCACTGGTCCTCGAATGTTCTACCGTGTCGCACTCGCTATGTCCTTACAAATGCTCCAACAACTCACGGGTGCGAATTACTTCTTCTACTACGGCACAACCGTCTTCTCCGGTGTCGGACTCGACAACTCCTTCGTCACGGCCATGATCCTGGGTGGTGTCAATGTGGGCGCAACATTCCTGGGTGTCTGGATGGCGAAACATACTCGTCGACGTGAGACGCTCTACATCGCTGCTCTTTGGCAATTCATTTGTTTCCTCGTCTTCGCATCCGTCGGGCAATTCCTGTTCAAGAATGCACCTGAGGGCTCATCGACGGCGAAGACTGCTGGGACTGTCATGATCGTATTCGCATGTCTCTTCATCGTAGGATTCGCTTCCACCTGGGGACCGCTCGTCTGGGCCTGCATCGGAGAAATGTTTCCTTACCGCTATCGCGCGGTCGCTATGGCGTTTGCCACGTCCGCCAATTGGTTCTGGAATTTCATGTTGGCGTTCTTTACCCCATTTATCACGGGCGAAATTCAATTCGCATATGGTTACGTCTTCGCGGGGTGTAATTTGGCCGCCTTCGTCGTCGTCTACTTCTTCCTGATTGAAAGTTCTGGGAAGACTCTTGAAGAGGTCGATGCTATGTATCTCATGCATGTCTCGCCCCGCAAGAGTGCCGGCTTCGAATTCGATGTCGAGACTAAGAATCATTTGAAGGAGATGATTAATACAGATGCTATGCATCTTACCGGACGGGGACGCAAAATGAGAAAGGTTAATGAGGGCGCCGGGGAGAAGTTTGTGCATAATGAGAATGTGCCTGTTCATACGGGACCGGCGGTTAGCTCGGGAGCTAGGATTTGAGTGGGCATGAGTTGGGAGTTTTCATTTATCCTTTTGGTTGCGTATAAGCGGTGTTTATGTTTTACGAGTACCCTATTTGTGGCATTTTCGGGCGTTTTTTGGGAGTGGATGATTGTATGAGTACGAGTAGATGGCGGAGATTGCGTTTAGAAAGTAGAAATGCGTTTTAGGTGGTAAATGGTAGATTGTATTATGATACTAGATCTAGAAATCAGGATGTAAACACTCCAATTGAATATGAAAGCGTTATTCGCAGTGATCCCATCTGAATCCATTACAACATTAACATTTTCATCTCAAAAACAAAGGGAGGAATGCTTCAGACGAGTTGATTTAATTTAAGCTAACGATTAACTTAGAATCCGCGATTGGCCATTTATATATAACCCAATTATCAACAAGTTAATCTTTTTGCAAGTTGGTATGACTTGATGAGATATTTATTGTATATTCAAGTACTACTGTACAAGAACGATACAAATGGAATGAAGCGGGAGCGAGAGATAATAGTATCTAATAAATTAGTTAATAGTACCTTATCTATCTCTTACTAGCTAGTCTTAGGACTATATATATCTACCTATAGATATGTAGGTAATGCTAACCCCTCACTTGATTATATCCCGACAGACAACACTTGGAAGATTCTAATCTCCTATGAAAAAGGTTAATAGTCTATATAATTGATATTTAAAGAGATAGAAGACTTTTGGTAGATGAACTGAAGAATTGTGGAATGCTGGTTGTTCCTTTTTTCCTAGTATTATGTACTACTGTTTAAAGTGTTTCTTGACAATTTCTATTTATTCATTTCTTTACGAACAAGGAAATCTAGTCTAGTCTAGTTTTTAGTTCGTTCTACTGAACATGTAGTGAATGGTTTATTTGTATTACGATTTTCGGATGTTTTAGTTGTTTAGATGGTAGATGGGTTTAGGGGTTTTGGTTTGTGAGAAAGATGTTTTTCTTTTTTGAATGGATGGATGGAATATTGGATTAGTTTTGGTAAAATATAAATCTTTGTTTTAGTATGAGATTAAGATTAGACGAGGATTATTAATAATATTAGGTCTGAGTTTGAATTATGAGGTGAAAAATAATTGCTACATTAAGGTTGAATATTGTGATTGTTTAAGAATAGATTAGACGAAGTTTACAGAAAGATATTCCCTTTGAATTGTTAATCGGGGAAATAAATTGTTATGCCAAGGTAGAAAATCACAATCATTTAAGTATAGATTAGATAATAGTTCCAATGTAATTTATTTCTAGTTTACCTGACACCCGTTTTTGAAACTAAAATAATCTGTATAGATTTCTATCCCCTCGACGCATTATACATCTCCTCGTTCCTACATAAAGGGACCGGACAGCTCACGTCGCTACTCCCTATCTACGAATATTATAGGTAAGGGGTTATTACGTAAGTACCGTCGCTTATTTTAGTACTTTGTCAATGTTGCGATATGCGGCATATGCCTTATCTCCTGGCGTGGGCTACATGCTTGCGTAGGCTGGCTACGTGCCTCGCCTGAAACGCCAGCTATATATATGAGCTGACGTATTGCAGTAAAGTTGACGTATCGAAATAAGCTGACGTATTGCGATATGCACGCTTGCTTGTAAACGAGGAATCACGCGACGTGATTCCTGGGTATATTAGGAGACCTATAGCCAGCACTTAGTTAGAAGAGAAGACGAAATACAATACAGATTATTGTACCATTCTCATTGACTTGTAGTCAAACCAACAGTCAATCAAATGTATGTATATATATATATATATATATTTTCAGCTTAATTTCATCTTAAACCCACATAATAAGAGTATAAACTCCACATAGTCTCTTATAAACAGTGGAGCTATAATACGCGGGCTATAGGGGAAGGCGAGCTTGGCTGTCCCGTCCCTTTACTAGGGATAGGTTTATTTTTACTTTGTGGTACAAATAAGCTTTAATATGGGCTTTTTTTTTTTTAGAAAGTTACCACTCAGATGGGAAATCGAGAACCCTAAAAATCGGAACGTCCACGTGTAGAAACGAGGGGATGCCTTTAGATTTTAGGGTTTTCGATTTTATATATAAGTAAGGATTTTCTAGAATAAGCCCTTTTAAAGCTTATCTGAACTACAAAGTAAAAATAAACCTATCCCTAGTATCCCAAGTTACCAAAGTAGATGTAAATTTAATCAAGTTGAAAGTCCAAAGGTATATATGATGCGTGGATGGGATATGTTATAATTAAGAATCATTACAGACGACCAGCCATCGGCAAATGGAATAGGTTTCCACAGAGTTCCAAAATTCCATTCCACCTAGAATACTTCTAGAAGACCACTAAAATAGAATAATTCCTTCTATTGAAGAGGCTCTAGAATTCTATGGCAAAATGGAATTTTAGAGAGGCGGTAAGGATATTAAAATAGTAGTCAGACCAATTAGAGAGTAGGATTTTATGTATTTATATACGATACGATTATTGTCCTACAACTAAACGATTTATTCCGCTAAAAGAGCATTAATTTCCTCGTTACTCAATTCCTCTAATACATCCTGAGGAAAAATTCCCCAGTCCTAAAGACAGATAATCCACATGTAGGGGCGACATAGCGATAGTTAAGTCGTAGTGTTGATGAGAATCTACAAGCTTATGGTGTACGCGATACACACGGACTATGGTAAATGCGGCCTTCCTATTCGTCTATCGGGCCGGGTGGACTTTTTTCCGCGCCACGTGATTTATTCTATAGAAATTCTATAGAACAGCGGGTATAGAATGGAATTCTTCTAGACCTCGTAAATAGAATGGAATCCTTCTAGAGGGGGGGGGGGGACTGGAATGGAATAGAATTCCAAATGAAGGCTGTAGACGACAAACAAGAATAATTCGCCTAGCAAAGAGGGACATTCACTTAGTCGGGAAAATGCTATGCGACAGGTTCAGGGTTACCGAGCCAATTATTAAGGGATAGCCCCCCCTTTTCTAGCACTCAAAGCGAGATTATTATTAACTCTTTTAGGGGTTTAAAGGACTTAATGAGCCTGGAAAATAGGCTTATATATTACCTAGAGCTACAAAGAATTATTGTTTTAGACTAGAAATCATTTCTTCTGGTTACTTTCCTATAATACGGGGTTTTCAAGTTACATGCGAGAAAAATACAACGTTGGGCGAATGGGAGAATGGTTCTTGGGTGATTGATTGTGTTTGTTTAGATGTCCGTGTTTCTCTTAACCTTGTAATTGTTTACTCTCAACCCTGCTAGCTGATCATTTGATAGATGATCTTGAACTTCTTTGCCCTTCTTGCCCATGTTCAATTTTTCAAAGTTTGTCGTCATGCGATCCCTAGCTTTGATTCCACTCTTGGCCATCAGTACTACCATCTCTCTGGCTTCGTTTCACGATACCAACGCCCTGAATACCACTATATTCCCGTGCCATTGAAATAGAGAAGCATTTTGTAGATTGACTTCATCGTCCGACGCTTCCTATCTGACAAGGGCCAAGTTCCAGGGAGGATTACTTCAAAGAGTGACCGATGATAGAGCATCGCAGTGTTTTTCTTTCTTTTCTTTCTCGCCATTTAGACCAAGACTTAGTTCCCGAGAAGCTCAGGTTTGTTGACAGCATGGTCCAGAGCAGTTTGTTGAATGAAACATAAGATGAAGTCACATCACTCAATTTTGATCACAATGTCCCTTGCCACCGGTGTCTGATTTATCAAGTTAGCTCCGCGTAATTCTTGTTGCATCAAATTTGAGGAAGTTTCTCACGAGTCTGGTCGAGTGCTGGTGATTGTAATAGTACCACTTCATGTCATCCTTTTTCTGGCATCCACTGAGGACCTGGTAACCATTCATTCCCTTGGCGGTAATTGGTACGCAAGGAAAGGTCGAGATGGGGGATCCTTTGCAACCACCATGTTGTTATTGTTGGCATTGATGTTGATGTTGATCGTAGTAAATTTTAGATTAGTAAACTGAGGTGTTGGCATTGCGGATATCTGAGAGGCAAGCGCCAAAATGGAAGCGGCAAAGACAAAAGCCTGAGAAGTAGAGGATAGCATCATGTAGAATGATTTCTCGGAGTTTCCTAATGAAAATATAACAACTGAATTGGTAGTTCAACAAATACGGAAGGTGTAAATTCGTAGGGTCTCAAAGTGCCTCAATTAGATTGAGCTTGCAGAGCAAGAGAAGGGAACACCGAGACAACATGATATACCAATCCTACGAAATACCGGTATCTCAATCCAACCAACGATGAAATCCGAAAGAGTGGAAATTGGCATACGAATTCTACCTATCGCAAATATCGCCTAGAGTGTCCTCTGTGTCTCATTGCCTTGGTTCTAACTCTTGGTGGTGTATGAAGCCCTCATGAGCAGAAAAAACAAAACTGTACACGAATTGTAAACTTCCCACTTGCTGCGCAAAATCACCAAGCTTTTGAGAAGAATAATATCCAACAGGCCCAGCTGCATGGTTCGGACAAAAGTTCGGTCCAATGAGGGATTTGCATCGCCAAACAGGTTGATGGAAGAGATGAGACAACGGCAAGAAATACTTAGTCTGTTCGGACGGGAAGGTGACAAGAATCGGAAACTGCGAGAAATCGAAGGCCAAAGAGTTCTCACTGGCAAACAAGACCACGGGAGTGGCCATCACGCTAAAGAGAGGCTGGGCTTAGGCCCCTGGTCCGCGACTGTGTCAAAGACCTGCGCGGGTCTCATCCAAGAATTTCCAAGAATTGAGGAATCGGGCACTTCAACTTCGTTGTTTAGTAAGATTCAGACGGCACTAACGAGCAATATAAATTGTTTCTTGATTGTCGTGGCAAATGTTTCGTCGTGATGAGTGTTTGGATAAGGAAGGAGGCGCAGGGAACTTTATATGAATAGAGGAGTTCTTGAGTTGAGGTGCATGGCGCTATAATTCGTAGTTTAAAATGCGGACATAGCCGTGAACCTTTTTTTTTTAGCGCAATTAATTTACGGCATCTTTTGCCTGTAAAGTATATTCAACGGCATCGCTTAGCTGTCCCCCACGAATAGCAATGTAGAAGCCTTTTCTTTCTCCACAAACCGCAAAGCAAGATGGTTGGAGCTAAATTGGGTGTTGGCAGACGAGCCAAATGTTGTCCAGATTCCCAGAACCTGGATTCAAGATTGACACCCAGGCCTTTAGAGCTTGGATCGACTGTTGACAACTTGCTGTTTCCAAATTCAACAAAACAAAAGGCATGTAGTTCCTAATATAGATGATTCATGATGTTGAATGCGTTCCTGTTGGTTGGGTCTCCTAAAGGCCAATGGTGACGTTATTCTCGAGCCTGCAGTTTGAGGATCTCTTACCAGCAAAGGAATGATGCTTGTCTCTGCCAACTCTGAAAACTCATTGAAACCATCTGATCGCTTATCGCTGTGAACTGGGGAACTTGACCTCGAACACAAAAGTGTCACCAAGATCCAGGAAGACTACCTCTTTTTTGGGCCCTTGGGAGCATGAAGAAAGATGACGTGGAACTTTGTGGGGGAGTTGCGTCCAAAGCAATGCTTTCAGACGCCCAAGAAACTTTTGTGATGCACCCCAATGTTGGCAACATGCGATTGACACTGGATCTGGATCTGAATTTGGATCTGGAGAAACCATGGAATAATGCAGAACCTGCCGCCCCGGCTTTTGGAAAATCCCTTTCAGCCATTAAACGCCAACTCATTATGCCGATTCGAGACAATCGTGGATTGGTTCAAACTTGTTTTGTTGCTGCTTTGGTTTCCGCATATTGTGGGCTTGAAGTGGGAGCAAATCGTTCTGTTACTTCGAAGTAGATATTGTCATTTCCAAACCAGCTCCAAACCCCCACAAGAGTTTAGAGAACTGCAAGCAACCAAGGATCGAGATTCTGGAAGGACTTCTAGTCCCACTTGAATGTATCCAGAAGCGCCCAGTATGTCTGAGCCAGCTCGCCAAGTCTGTCCAAGAGAAGTGTATACAGTTGAGGCAAGACCAATTCGTTACTGACCAGATGTTCGTGATTCTTGGCTTGATAAGCATTTATCCATTCTTGTCCCAGTGATGTGTTGACAGGGTGACACGCACAAATGGAAAGTGTAAAAATACGAAGTACAGAGAGTTTTCCATGTCGATCAGGAGTCCTGGCACTTAAAGACTCCAGGCAATCTACCATCCATTGCTTCTCAATATTTGAAGGGAGAAGAAACACTGATAGAATTGTACCACTTGGTTTAGCTCCTCGCAAACCAATTTCTGTCAGCGAAGAAAAAAAAGAGAGAGAATGCCGCGTATTCGCGGCGATGACAATTTGCGTTGATAGGGGATCAGCCCCTGTGGGTTGGGGTTCGAAACTCTTGGTAAAGGGGACCAAGACGTTTCTTCCCCCTTGGCTGAAGGAATAGTGGATATGAAAGAAATCGGTTCGAAAAATAGTGGATTTTGACGGAGAGCCCCCTTCAAACCCTCCAGACTCACAGACTTAAGAGATGGGATTTGATCGTCGACGTCAAAATTAACCTCGTCGAAAGAGGCCAATTCCCCATTTCCAACCTCCTATTTCTCTTGGAAATGAACAATCACCGTGAGCCCGGTAAATTCAGTCATAATATTTTGCTCGCAGTACATGAAGAGATAGGCCACGCAATTCGAAGTATTTTGATGGAGATAAATTTCTCCATAATGCACTTTCCAATGACCATAACAACTCAAGACAAAGTTGGGCAGGAAACTCGTGACGTGTGCCTTGAAATCGGGTCGTTTCGCATGTTTCAAGCAGCGCCCGTTAACGTTTTGGCGGGCCCTGATTCCTCTTCGTAAGCCTGTGCATCGTCTTTGATAGGTCAATAAACAACAAAAATGTCAAATAATATTCCGTAGGAGAGAACCCATGTCAGATGATAGTTTTCAACTGTTGATCAGTGCAATCCGGTGTGCGGGAGCCTGTGCACTCTCAAGGAATTAGCTTCAGCTGATTTTTGTGCGTTTTGGAACTTTTAGGCTTCTTGGAGGCTTTCCGGCGGATAATTACCATCCCTCCTTGTCCGGCAGACGGGCCGGGGGAGTGCTGCCTGCGTTCCAAGCGCCTTCGCCTGATTAATTACGTAGATTTTAGAGCCTCATTGCTGCAAAATTGCTTGTCCTAGTCGGTGACACCGGTGAAAATCTCCTTGAATAGAGCTTGAATTGGCGGTAATATACGGTATATAGTCGTCTGCGAATAGAATCAAAGTTTAAAGTTTCTATCATTAGCAATACGTAACAAGCCATGGTATCGCCATCGACAGCAGGACACAGGAAGCCAGCTGGATTACAGAACTATTCGTGGTGTTGAAAAATCAGAATTCGTCTGTAATCACGTTTGAATGGAGATTCTCCAGGCCTCTATCGAGTTTCCAGTGGTCCAGTGGGATTTTTCTGGATCTGTTATCTCATTGTGAAACCACAGACAATTGGTTGGTGAGCCTGTCTAAAACTCGCTAAGTGATGTCTCCAAGAGCCTCCGACTTGGCGAGGCTCTACGGCTGTGGCGTTGGCAGGGCGAGAACAAGAGTTGGATAAGAGTTGAGCCTCCCGCAAGGGTTCATTCTGAGAGAATCCACCCTCCTGAGGCAACGCTCAACAATCAAAACACCATTCTGCGTGGGTTTGCGACTGCCCAGCCTTACGCTGGGCCTTGTCTGCAGCCTCTGCTGCAAATTCAACCAACGCCAAGTGCTTGGGTGCAAAGAGGAAGCGCGGTGCAGGAACTGCCCAGGAGTTCCCTGAAATGCTGTCACTATTTCAGGCATAAGTGCAAATCTGCCGTTGGAGATGCCTTTTAGCGAGTTCTTGGCTGCCGTTATTCCAATCAGAAATCCCCGTCGCCGTTACTCTGCTAACGTGGGTTGTCCCTTGGCATTCCAAAAAGGGTTGACCAGGTGTTTGTATAGACACTTGGCAGTTATAGCTTTCGAGCTCAGATCCACAATGAGATCCACCGACAGGGCCATTTTTGGGCCAGAGTGTTTGGGGTCCCAGTTTAGGGGAGCGTCGAGAGCTTAGCGAGAACTGATATTCGTTAGATATTACTCGGACGGGCCGCTCTCTTTTCTTTCCAAGCTGGCTTATCATTATTCTTCATTCTCTCTTTTCATTACCTATTATATTCTTCTTTTATACTTTTTCAGTTGGTGTGTAAAATAGTTTCCTATCTCAGTCAATTTTCTTAACAACAATCAATGGATCCCCAGGCTGGACCTACAGACATAGAAAGACTCGTAGCATACAAGAAAGACGTTCTTTTCGATAACCGACGAGAATCTCGAATTCGCGAAAGTGTCGAAGCAACATTACAATACTTCTCCAACAGAAACTCGAGAATTGACAACATGGACAACCTTCCCCAAGGACAACAACAAAACTTTGGTGCCGGAATACAGCAAACGAGGTCGCCGGCTCCAGAATACAACAACCAAGACTACCAGAACCAGATCCCATATCCCCAGATGTCTCGATCACCGTCACAAACTAGATATATGGACTCGAGGACAGGGTCGATATCACAACAGAGGACGCAGTATGACATGATGGGTGGCCTCGCACGAAACAATTCGGTTGGAAGTCAAAGTGGGCACAGCACACCAGGAGGACAACTCCCACCACGTGGAGACCTGTCGAAAGAGGAGAAGGAAATTCAGTTTTCAGACTTCGATTCGGATACAGCCAGCTCACACGGAGGTGCCCACGGCCACGGTGGTCACGGCAAAGATGCCACTCACGACCACCACGGTAATGCTATCCCCGTAAACGGAAAGCTCGCTTTCAGAGATCGGCTAAAGCATTTTACTTTCGCCTGGTATGCTTGGACCATGGCCACCGGTGGTGTAGCTTTCACCATGTCTGCTATTCCCTTCCGATTTACCGGTCTTACTGGCCTAGGAACGGCCCTGTTCGTTCTCAACTTATTTTTCTTTACCGGTGTGACAGCCATGCTCACAGCTCGCTTCATCCTACACCCCGGAACATTATACCAGTCGCTCGTTAACCCCCACGAAGGTTTCTTCATGGCAACTTTCTGGCTCAGTATCGCAACAATGATCACCAACGCCACTGCGTACGGAATTCCAAACTCCGGCCCTTGGCTCATCGAGGCTCTCAGAATCGGTTTCTGGGTCTACACCGTCCTCGTCTCAATTCTCGCCATCGCATATTACCACGTCCTGTTCACAGTAAAGGCACTTGTCATCACTAACGTCCTTCCCGGATGGATCTTGCCAATTTTCCCTGCCATGTTGGTAGGTACACTTGCCTCAGCCATCGCCAAGTCACAAACTGCAGAACACGCTGCCCCTATGCTCATTGCCGGTCTCTCATACCAAGGATTGGGTATGATGTTGGCTCTCATGATGTACCCCATCTACTTTGGTCGTCTCATGACTTCTGGTCTTCCAGCCGATCAGTCCAGACCAGCCATGTACATTGCCGTTGGACCTCCATCTTTCACAGCCCTCGCTTTGATTGGTATGGCTCAAGATGTTAAGATTACAAAGATCTTCTCAACATACTTGAAGCTTCCTAACGTCGACAACCCTGGAATGATTGAGGATCTCTTCCAAATCTTGGCCCTTCTCGCAGCAATCGGACTTTGGGTATTTGCCGCTTGGTGCTTTGGTATCGCCGTTGTTGCTATGTTCGAGGCAATCCACAGAAACAACTTCCATCTCAACTGGTACGCCAAAGTATTCCCAAACGTTGGTTTTACTCTTGCTACCATCCAAATTGGTAAGTCCACTCAATCTCTCAATACATGACCCTTGCTAACATTCATAAAGGTACCCGATTAAACTCACCGGCCATTTTGATGGTTGGAACGGCCATGGCGGTCATGCTTTTCTTTGCTTGGTTGCTAGTATTCTTCTGTCACATCAAGGCAGTAATTAAACATGACATCATGTGGCCAGGAAAGGACGAGGATTCTCACTGAGGCGCTTTTTTTTGTTGGAGTATGATAATTTTGCGTATGGGCGTTTTTGCCAATAAAAAAGTTAATAAACTACTGTCGTTACCGATGAAGAAGCAATGTAGTGCACAAGCGCGGGTTGAGGAGGTGGATGGCGCTCGGAGTCTTAGACGAAGTGCGTGAGGGCATCTTTCTTAACGCGCAGGGCACGTAGACTAGACAACCTAAAAATATAGAGTTCGAGGGAGATATAGACGCGATGATACCAGTTTTTTCCATAGATAGACATAGATTACAAATTAATATTTTTTCATCATGCTAAGGGTTCTCGAAACATCAGTGAATTCTTTTGCAACAAGTAATTGTTGGGGTAAAAGCGGGTGAACCAATATACTCCTATTTATGATAATCGATTAGTTATCTAGCTAAGGATGAAGCGTTCAAGGACTTAAGTACCCGAACGCTTGCATCATGTGACTATGTAAACATGTGACTTTGTAAACAACCATAGAATATATCCCAACAGTAATACAATCTAAATTTGTGTAGTTCCTTGATGCTCTTCTGATTGTTGGATCAGCACGAAGAGGACCTGAAGTGACCCAGAGCACATTTTGAGAACTCTCAAACAAGCCCTCTCTACGTATCCTAATTAACCGACCCAATTTGTTCCGAGACCTATACCACCACCACCCTTATTTACTATACTTTTTATATAGTAACACCAACTAAAATTGTCTATTCTTATCAATTGATAAATAAATATATACATAAAAGTGGTGGTGTTGCCGATTTTTGGTGGGGTGCGGCACGGATACGGAACGGACTTGGGCGGATATCGCTACCAGTCCTCATTCCTCAATAATTAATCCTCACGCACTTAAGTAAGTACTTAACTTGTTACTACTATTTACTATAGAGTGCTTATCTGCCAGCCACCCGAGCCACCCTCGCTGTCAGCCTGGCGCCTATATATATAGCCGCTCCTACTGTTACAGCCCCCCTTCCCATCCCTTCTAGCTATTGTATCCTCGCTTGCTTTTATATTACTTATCTCTAGTTAGAGCGTAAATAATATAGGAGACAGAGAGAGGGAGAGAGGAAGAGAGGGAGAGAGAGAGAGGGAGGTACGATACTCGGTCGTAATATTTTCTTATTCTCGGTAAGGCGGGAGCGCCTTTCCTAATAGAGCTCTAATTACGGGAACACGCCCGTTAACCTATAGAATCCCGTTAGCGGTCCCGCCTTAGCGAGAATAAGAAAATATCGCGACCGAGTATCGCACCTCCCTCTCTCCCTCTCTCCCTCTCTCCCTCTCCCTCTCTCTATCTCTTCTATCTCTCTCTTTTTGTTTACGCTCTACTATAGTAATAATCAGGAGCAAGTAACACGAAACTAAGCGAGGGCTAGGAGGGGAGAGAAGAGAGGGGAGAGGGGTACAGTAGTAGGAGCGGCGATATACTAGTATATAGCCGACAGGCTGGCAGCTCGGGTGGCTTAGGTGGCTAGCTGGCTAATAAATACTCTGTAGCAAACAGTATAGTAGTAAGTACTTATAGTCCGTATAGGTTAATTATTGAGGAATAAGGACTGGTAGCGATATCCGCCCAAGTCCGTTCCGTAAACGGAACAAATTGGGTCGATTAATTAGGATACGTAGAGCCCTGCAAGCTCGAGAGCGTTTTCCTACCTAGGTAGGTACCTAGGTATGTCCAACCCACCGTTACCCACGCCATCCCATCTTTGATTTGTCATATTTGATGCTACCTAGTAGGTCAGCCAGGGGACCGTTCCAAGGTTGTCTAGCTCGAGAAACATAGAAGAGTGCATAAATGGGCGCACTTCCTACCTCCGCACCCACCACGACGCCACCCCCCATTCCCTCCGAAAAAAACGCAAAGACCTCACAAAATCCGCCTCAAAACCGCGAAAACCCACGACCAAAGCTTGAGCGACGACTTTTCGTTTATGTTGGATCTTGTAAGTTATTTTTGCTCAACCGTGTGGAGCTTTGGATACCCTCGTACATAACATTTCCCAGTACAGTACATCCCATTCAACTCCTTAATTGGTAAAGAGGATCGGGATTGAAATCGCGGCAGCTTCAAAATTTGCTCTTCGAAAAAGTAACTACTATATCCCACAACGAATGCGACACCTGTCAATTGTGCTACAGAGAAGATCCCCATCCCAACCTTCTCCCCCGAAAAAGCAACCGTCCTCTTCGTCTTCCGTGCAACAGTTTGGGACGTTGTTGTTGTTACTGAATATGAAGTTTATACTCCTATCGTGAGGAGAAGCTGTTGATCGAGCTCGTTCCTTCTTAAGGGTTATCCCTCTACGCGAGTATAAACATCATATTCAGTAACAACAACGACGTACCAAACTGTTTCACCGAGGACGAGGACGGTTAACTTTTTGGGGGAGAAGGTTGGGATGTCTTTTTTAGGAGCTGCGATGTGACTACCTGGCGCCATGTCTGTATTAGCAGAGGTTCATTCGCATTGCTCGACGCTCAGTCGTACCATCTTGGTGTTTCGCCTCCTCGACGATATCGTAGTCAATTCATGGCCTTAATAGCATATCGAGCCCATGTAAGATATCGGGTATAGGTATATTCACTCTACGATCGTAAGGTCTCCGTCACCTGACCCACAAATCCTACAAATCCCAATTCTAAAATTCTCTAGATAACCTCAATTACCACCTTTGCTGTTCGAAAACCTGATACTACACGCCTGGTCAGGTCAGCACGAGTGTGTAATGTGATTTTATCCCATATGCGACAAGCACACGGAGCTGTTCCCTCAATCGGAAAAAATCCACCACCTACGAAGGTGGATTTCTCTAGCCCCAAAGCGCCATGCTAGAGTTTTGCCAGTTTGACTTTTGGTATTCTTTTTTTGGTATTTTACTTTTAGGTGGATGGATGGACGTGTTGTGGTGTTTTAGTGTGGTGAGGGTATTGGGGGTAGTGAATGTGAAGTTGGCTGGGCGTTGGGGTACGCTTCGCTAGTGCTGTTTACCGTAGGTAATAAAAAGGCTTGGGTCAATGGGATTGTAATGTCTGAATATACTCTGTTTGCACACCAGGTCTGAGCCAGACTAGACACATTTTTGACAGTTTGGTAAGCCCCATGGTAACTGAGAGGTGCGATTGATGCTTGTCACACTGTTTCGAGATTCTCTCCAAGAAAAGATTTCCAAGTGAAAAAGCTGTTGATGGCGGTTCTCATTAGTTGTGTGACGTACCGAGAGGTGATTGAGAACCAGACAGACTGATGCGTGCCGAATCTGCCGTACACATCTTTCTCTTCCTTAAAGGTTTCTTTGCAATAGATGTGACAACTGGGAATGAGGTCTAGAGTCACGCGTATAGTATTTACGTGATCCTACATTCTACTAGAGTTTTCACGTCTAATTCTAGGCTTCTTAGAGCAATCTCTCACCATAAACAACGTCTCCAGTAATTTGTTCGTTCTCATAGAATTTAAATCAGGAGAATCTCATTAGCTATGAGAATTCGATGAGGGTTGATCTGTTGTGTTATTTTTAAGGTCGTGGATTCCTTCGCATGGATGACCCGCACGACGAGGAGATAGGATGTCTGTTTCGTCTGATCTGATCCTAACTGCGTTTCGTCGGAAGATACTTAGTATATTTCACAGTAAATTAGCGCTCTAAACCCCTCAAAGTTAACCATGACCTGTGTTTATTTTGTTATAACATAAACTGAACATTCAGCATCCAGATTTCTTGATTGAAACATTCATATACTTCGTGCTTCGTATGCCGTATCTGACCTGAACCTTTCCGACTTGACCTCGACCTATCCTTTGAATTATTGTTCACGACAATTTCGAAGAGTATTCTTGGATTTGAGTTCGACTTCGCCGCTAGAAGGTCGATGGGTAAGACCCTGACGACTCCTCCATGTTGGTAAGGATTGCCAGAACGAATCGGTTAAATGGGGCGGATGAACGTGCTACAAAATACTTCATTCTTTGATGTACACAGCTGAGCCGTTGCGATGAGATCTGGTTTTCTCAGACAGAGCCAGATGCAAGGATCAATAATGTTGATACCGTGTCACATCCAGAAAAGAGCTCTTAACGCATCAGTGCAAATCAGAGGTCAATGGAATCACAGTGAGAGCGAAATGCGGCAAGCCTCTCTGGCCCTATGAAAAGGACGCGTTTTGTTGACAGTGTAACCTTTCTTTCTTTTTTGAATGAATGGTTTACTCTGAAATTCACCGTTATCATTCTTGACAAGCATTGAAGGGTGGGGGAGGGGGTGGTTTGTCTGAATAATTCGCAACAAGATGAAACCAGCACGTGATCTTATGCAAAAAGTAACCTGAAAGCTGCTGTAGTGGACATGATTTATATTTGGACGAGAATCGCGCCCCAACTTCGAAAAGTAATGAACCGACAGGAGGTCGCTTACATATGGGAGTAGCTGATGATGCAGATGGGAATGAGACTTACTCACGTGATGTACCATGAGGGTGGACCCAGAAGCTTGGAATGGAACCCCAGGCGGCTTTTCTTGAACACTCATCTCAACATCGTCAATTCGAAAAGCCGGCGGTTTGGCTTCAGCTTTTAATATAATAATACCCGAGTATAGCACTGGACCCTAGCTGGGGGGATTGTTCTTCGATCTTCAGCTTGTTTCTCATAGACTGTGGCTTTGAAGCGATGAGGCGTTGATTTGATGAGGCGTTGATTTGATGAAGCGTTGAAGCAACGACACCTCAGCAACAGATGGAATTGCATACTCGAGTAGGCACTCCTCATTGTCAAGTCACGTGCGAGACCATCTAGGGGTACCAATTACTACTGTACTAGCAGCTAACATTTTTTGACACAGTGATGGGTACTCATACAGGAATGTCCATGCTTCTACAGGCATGTAGGAGAAGTAGCTTTTAGGAGCTTTAAGTAGCTTTACTGTAGTACAATATAGTACAATAAGTACCCATCGACTAATATTCCTTTAGCTACTGCCAACCTCTCTTCTCCTTTAAGGTAATGAAATCATAGGGTTCTATTAGATCGCTTAACATTCTTGGCGGTGGGTCTACTAAAAGGTGTTTCTAGTCGCAGCTAAGGGGATAGCCTTTTTGTAGGTAGTAAGGAATCCCATCCCGCATATCTTGGCGCATGGATGTTACTGCTTGAGCAACCAGTAACCCATACAGTAAGAGGTTGAGTGTTCGCATATGTATCATCATCAAAAGCAAGCAATGATGTTTACTAAATGTGGATCAGGGGCGTCCCAAAAAGCAAAAAGCGACCGACTGCTTCATTCCCTTACTTCATCACTTTAGCTACTTATTGGTGTCACGAAGGTCCATTTCCTAATCACCAATCACCACCAACTATATGACTGCTCTAGTTACCATTCACTTTCCTTCTTTGCCTTGATTAATTTATCAACCTTTTGTCCAACTTGCACCTGTCAATCCATCCACCAGATCCCACAAAGTTTTTGCTCCAGAATTCATCACCTTTCCATCTTTAAATCTCATCAAAATGCGATCCAAACCAGCACAATTCGCCATCATGGGCGCGGCTGCCCTCATCCTGATCGCTCTCTTCGGCCACATCGGCGCCAATCGAGGCAACTTGCCAGAATGGGTCCCAAAATCAGCCCAGGATTTCAGAACTAGAATCTCTGGTTCGCTCGAAAGAGGGAATATCAAGTCTGCGATGGAGACTAGTGAGAGGCTGTGGCAGAAGACGGTGAACCAAAGACACGATTATATGGCGCGGTTTCCAGACCTGGGTTTGTAAGTTATCTGGTGGACTCGACATACTCTTGACCAGATTGTGTCAGAAGCTAACAACATCTGCGACAGTTTCCCAGCTACAAATAGCGCAAGTACGAGAAGACCCTCACAAATATTCCGAAAAAGGAATCAACTGACTTTACCTTTGCAGCCTATTTCACAACACCGATATCTGTCTGGGATCTTGTGCCTGCTAGGTATGGAAGCACATAGTGATCCCCACACTCAGAAGACGGACTGATAAGAGCGTAGTTATACCTGTCCATGGGAGGTTGAGCGAATTGGCACAATGGGAGATGGTGGAAAATGGGTTTGTGGCATGAGTCGCTACGAGAAGAACGACAGGCCATGTATCATCTACTCCTTCGGTATGTCATCTGCGAATTCAAACAGGAAGTAAGAATTACTCTAATTGCAGTGTTCAGGTATACAAAATGAATCAAGTTTTGGTACGTTCCAACACCTCCAAGTTGTCTGGAACCCGTGTTAACAGAACCCAACAACAGAACAAGAAATGCTGGAGAGAACGAATTGCGAGATTTGGGGATACGACTTTTCGGTCGACCAATTTGGACCTCAGCTTGAGCCCGAATACCTATCGAGAACTCACTTCCAGCGCGCTGCGATCAGTGCCACTAGTGATCCCGCGACCACACCACCATCGTACTCGATACAAGATTTGATGAAGATTAATGGGCATGATTACATGTAGGCAGCCCCACTCCCTGATCTAGGTCTGAATCCCGAACGCCTACTAATTGGCGCTCTCTTTCAGTGACATCCTCAAAATAGATATCGAGTACGCTGAATTTAATGTTCTTTCCTCGCTGAACGCGCACACCCAAGATTTGGGAACGGAACTCCCCATCGGACAAATGCTCATGGAACTCCATCTCTTTATAAGCCAACCCATTACATTACCAATATTTCTGGATTGGTGGGAGAGCATGGAGCATAGAGGTTTCCGACCAGCTTGGACTGAGCCCAACTTATTGGCCGTTACCCTCGGTATTGATGATGGAAACCCACGTTTGGCAGAGGTAAATTTCCAAGCCCCCCGCCCCCCCCTTATTTGTTCCTTTACCATATTTCCAGCTCGTCTCAACCGCGACTTCTGGCAAAACATTGTACTGCGGTCATTGCTAATTTGATGTTAGTACACTTATGTCAACGTCAAGGATAGACACAACAAACTCTTCAAATAAGGAAGTGGGGCATAGCAAAAACTGGGCTCTCAAAGAATGGAATATGATGTTCATTTTGGGGTCTTGTACGATACAGATGGATGTACGCAAGCGTATGGAGTACGGAGTACTGCGCCCGCTTGATTCTGGATATTTTTGCCTGTTAACAGTCTTGCTTTTCAGGATTGCATTTGGCTACTGGGAAGTTCAGAAGGCGTACTGGAAAGCGAAAGGCATAGATATTCAATTGTCTCTAACCCAGGGGGGGATTTTTGTTGCTTACGGAAAAGCTGGTAGTGCAAAATACTACCACTGAATCGATGACCTTACGCGGATTGAATGTTGTGACTCCCAGATTCAGACCACATATACCCCTGCTTTACAAACTAGAGCACAGCTCACTATGAAACGGGACCAGCAAATATTCGTTAAGCCACTTCATTTCACAGTGCGCGTGCTTTTAACTTGTTTAAGAAGGTAGTACAGAGGCCAGTAAGCGAATCATCTTCCCCACTCTTGCGTCCGCCCGCATTTTTCTTCCCTTCCTCTTACTACAGTAATTGTAGGAGTATCCTACTAGGCAATTCCTCCTGCAGTAGAAGTACTTGGGTGAGTAAACAACTCTAATTCAGCAAGCAATTTTTCAGTATGATAAACACTGCGCCTCCCTAGATAAGGGGCAGAATTTTCTACCACCCAACAGCCAACCGCCTACAATTTCTCCTGACAAGTCGCGATCAAAGCATAAACCCCGGTTTTGAGTTTTAAGGCCTTTCTAATTTGTTATAGCCTTTTCCCACCCAAATTTATACTCTTGACTTAGTTTAGAGAAGATTTAGACAGAGTTTTCCTACGCTCTGCTCGCAACTTTTGACATGAGACTGGACCAGTGTAGCCAGTAGTTTAGTTGGTTAGTTCTGGTTTAGTTCAGTTTAGTTCAGTTTTATAATTAAAATCTAGACTGTTGGTTAGGTCAGTTTTGTCTATTAAAACTGACTGCTTTTATAAAACTGAGTAGGATATTTTATAGGCTATAAAGTCACATGACAGTATAGGAATAGTGCCACGTGAGTACTTTAGTGTCACGTAAGTGCTTTAGTCTAAGCTCTAGGTACTCGGCATATGGAAATGCCGTTCCGCTAGAGTACTCGAGTAAGCCTAAAACATAACTTTATAGCAATTTAGGATATTCTAATTAGCCTATTGTCACCGCCTAAAATATTTGTCATAATAATCTACCCCACCTCGCCACTAAACAGAATACTAATAGATTAATATATTATTTACTACAATGTGTGCTCGCGTGACGTTAAATATATTTGAATTCACTATAATATTAGCGGCCCTTGAACGTCTCTTCCCTAGTACAAAAATGATAGTTACTAAACGCCAGAATCGTCTGAGAATAGCCTTAATTAATACTTTAATATACCTAAAGAACTGGTACGGACTTTTAGATATAGAAGAGGAGGTGTTGTTTATTAAGAAGACAATAAAGGATATCAAGGAATAAGACGATAAGAGTGAATACCAGTTATATCACATGTGATTCTAGAACTCGGATACTTATATTCTCCCACATAGACTTAGATAGTTCCATACCTTCTAATCTACAACCTATTCTACACCCATCTTAATATCCCTATACTATCTCCTGGTGACCGACGTAGGGAGTTGTGAATTGCACAATAGATCCTCGATATCAGTACCGACTTTACGACGTACAAGATTCGCATGCTTTGCTTGTACGTCGTAAAGTCGGTACTGATATCGAGTGTCTATTGTGCAATTCACAACTCCCTGCGTAGGTCACCAGAAGATTGTGTGAGGATATTGAGATGTGTGTAGAATGGGATGTAGATTAGAAGGTATAGAACTATCGAAGTCTATGTGGGAGAATATAAGTATCCGAGTTCTAGAATCACATGTGATATAACTGGTATTCACTATAAGGATATTACAGAGGAAGTAGATATACTTATACAAGACTCGCTTATAAATTTAGACAAAAAATAACACTCAGTTTTAGTTATTTTACTTAATTTAGTTTAGTTCAGTTTTGTGTTTAGTTAGTTTAGTTCTATATTTTTAGTTCAAACTTTGGTTGGTTTTACTAGTATCAAAACTGGCCTTAAAACTGAGCAAACTGAACTATCGACTACACTGACCAAGTCCATACATATCTCTTGTGAAATGGTCCTTCGTATTTTCCCCATACTCCCTCGTAAACATACTCGTGAAAGCAGCCGAGATGCAGAATTCATATCGGCCATGACTTCTTGAGGAAAGTATATGGCCTTAGTAGCGTAATTTATGAATGAAATTCTCTATCAAGACCCCAGACAGATTGTCGAGGGCGCACTTAAATACATAGCTTCAGTATCATTGTCTGATGGGTGTAAATGGTCGAAACACAAGTACTGATAAATTTGAGTAGGGCAGTGCATGCAAAGAAACGTAGTACAATGGCGAGGCATAGCCATCAACGATCATACTGACCAGAATACTAAGGCCAATTATAAACTTTTAATTTATTCCCTTCGCTCAGTGCGAGTCGTACGAAACAGAAGTAAGGCACAGATGGATTTTTGAGAATCGCACGTAGGATTTGAGAGCAACAATAGCGAAGAACTACTGTCTCTGTTATTCCTTTCAGCTTGCCCAGCACCAATTGACCTACAGGTAGTCTGATTGATCCTAAGAAATACGTCCTTTACATACGACACGCCACGACAGCCACCTTACCTTTGTAATCATCCTTGCATCACATTGGTCTGAGCTCTCTTAAATCTTCCATCAATCACATGGCCTGACACAACAATCCATCAAATTACTCTCCCTACAACTATATTTGGCTCCTGTAAAGGACTTTTTAGACTCCACATTGCAAATGTTCCTGCAGTTTTACACTACGTCCAAGGATTGGATGGGTTTGGTTCCCAAAAGGTTGGGGGATGATGTGAATCAAAGACCAAGAAAGGAGGAATGAAAAATATCGTGAACGAAGGTTCAAAAATGGAGGTTCTATTTCAAAAGGCAATAATTGAAAGAATAGAAAATGAGTGAAAGTGTGCCGTGAAAACCCAGAGCAGGAACTCTGATGCTAAAATGAATTAGACCAGCTATTTAATAAGGACATTTCTTTCTATGCCTAATAGTCGGTGCGTCCTTCTATTGCGCATTCGCCTGGATATTACTTGACTCAAGGGTATGACCAATGTAGAAAAGTCGAATTATATATATATAAGTACTAATTGCAATTTCCTAGCCAGCCAACCCTTGCCAAACACGTGATGCAACTGACATTAAGCGAGTCAAACCCGCATGCATCCGCTCCCAAGTTCCACCAAAACCCCGCATCCGCACCCGCACCCGCCCGCTCAAGAGTTTCTCCATCACCCCAATTTTAAGTATCATAATACAGTATGGCTTCACGGAGTAACGAAATTCTTGCGACACAAGTATGTCATCGGTGTAAAGCCCAGAAACGAAAATGTGATAAGATCATTCCTGTGTGTTCTCTCTGTAAAAGGTACAGATGGGCCGTCGCATTCATGTTGGTTATAATTACCTGCTGATAAACAAAAATTCGCAATAGATTAGGTCGAACATGTGTTTATGATACTCACATATCCCAACCCCTGGCGTTACCTCCACCGGCTGAAACTTTGCGGCGAGCTTCTGCCTTGCCGTCCAATTCATCTCTAGGCTCAGTATTCTCTGAGTCCTTTCTGAAGACGGCTATCATTCAACAGCTATCCGGAAAAACGATGAAAGATGTTCTTGCTTCATATCAAGAAATTGTCCATAGCTGGTTTCCTATCATCTCATCGTCTCATCTTGATGCCCGCCTACCTCTCAATTGGGAAGAGTCCACCTCTGAAGTGACCCTCCTTCTCGCTTCCATGGTTCTCTTTATAACTGTCCCTTCATCTTCTGTCTCTCAGGTCTGGAAAGAATCACAAGCTATTTATTTTCTGTGTAAATCATTCTTGGGCCTACTTGATGCTCTTGGCAAGAACTCCTTGGATTTGTTACAAGCGAGAGTTTTGCTCGTTGTATTTGAGATGGGCCACGGACTTTATCCAGCATCTTATATCTCAATGGGTGCTTTAGTAAGAGCAGCAGATGCGCTTGAAATCTATCCAGACCCAAAAGATCCGTCCTTACGCGGGCAATCTAGAGAGGAGTATGCGTTGGAGCTAACACGTCTGTGGCAAGGCATATTAATCTTAGATAGGTAAAATTATTGTCCCCAGATTGTGAAGAAATCCTCACTTTTGCATAGGATTATCGCCCAGGACAATTCTGACTGCCCGGCAGTGACTAAGTGCCGTTCATTCCCACAACTCAATGTCCTCCAAGCTCCCCAGGATAACCTTCCACCAGACTCCAGTCTTTCAATCTTTGAGAAGACTTTCGTAGCTTCCAATTTCCTAGAAAAAGTTCAGAACAACATCAGCCCGCAAGACCAACAAGTTACGAATAATAAGAGATTTACATTCGAAGAAATCTCTCTCATCACCCAGAGAACCATGGTGACCGAGCAAGACGGTCCTTCAGAAATTTACGATGGAAGCTGGGGTATCATTACCAGGTCATTCTCCTTTTGAGGGGTTGGAAATACAGTCGCGATTCTAATACAATCTTATCTAGTGCGTTACTCGTTCTTTATCAACGTGGCACCAAAGTGCTCCCAGATCAAGAGCTCAATAATGAACCCGCCCAGAAATTAGCACAGGTATATCTTGATAACCTGCTACAAAAAACAACTATATCCATTGGTTCTTTAATGGCACAAGAGGGCACCATTAAACTGCATGTTGCCTCACCGTTCATTTTGCATATGCTTTATAAATCAGCTTCGATACTCACAGAGGGAATAAGAATTGGTGACCCCTCGAACGCAAGCTTGGACGCATTGCGGGTTTTCCGGAAAATGCTAAAAGTTCTCAGTGAGAGGTGGCTGGCTGCTGGTATGTCCCCAATCAATTAAAGTACAGTACCAGGATCATGCTAATTAGAAAACCGAAAAAAGATCGGTATTTGAAACTGTTAGACGAAGATACCACTTTGAGAATGGCAAGAGCTTTAGAATCAGAAGAATAATATCATTATACAATTTGCCCGCCAACAGAAAAAATGAGCACAACTTTTCCATAAAAACAACAATTCTAATCGATCACTGGTAGTGGAATCGGGAAATTGAATCCAAATCGTCGTTCGGGATCCCACTTCTTTTTCAATCTTCCCAATCTCTCAATTCTATCTTGATTACCATAGATCTCTTCAAGTTCTTCATCTCCATGAGCAAAATTGACGTATCTAGAATTCGTTAGGGTCATTATTTGGTTGCATGAGTCGGGAAGCTTACACAGAGGAACTCTCCCCTTCAGTTTTAAGCGAGTCCCTGAACCTTCTCCCAACAACGCCAACCTCCTCATCGAGCGACGGATCTTGGTAATTTCCAGAAAAAAGGCTATTACCAAACCAGTTAGCAGTGAAACCCCTACACACGACAGTGAAGGTATAAACGTACAAATGAACACCAACTTTCCGCCAGGGGTAAGCTGTATCCCATTCATCCACCTCATTTACTTTATCGTGATTGTAATAATCTCCAATGACAACAGTCCCCATTGCACCTTTGCATTCATCCGTGAAGTTCTCCCAGATCTTCCACGCTTGTTTGATCTTTTCCTCGTCGAAATGTTTCATCCCGATCCCCCACGTGGGTTTTCGACCACCTTTAGCGCCAGCGGGATCACTTGCTGCATTTGTTACTTGGGGGAACATCAGTATACTACAACAACGGCGGAGAAAACTCCAAAGTCAAGACTTACGATTATAAGGGGTAGGAGCAACCATCGCAATTGTCGGATTGAGAGCGAACAGGGGCTCAAAAGCCTTCTTCGCCTCTTCTTCTGGGCCAGCGTAAAAGAGATGAATAAAGAAGGTAGGCTATCAAGAGACGAATCAGGAATTAGTCACCAGCAAATTACGAGTTTTTGGCTTCAAAACATACTTGGAAGCTGGGTGGTATTCTTGCCCAAAGCATCCCAATACCCATCTTTCTCCCCATCTCCAGCTTCTCAAGCGTCCTCACAATCCTTCCAATCTCGTCCAAACTCTTCCCCACAAACCCAATGGACCCACTATAAAGAATCCCTCCATTGATCTGCTCATAAGTTTTGACGGTTAAGCTACTCACCACACCGAAATGTCCCCCGGCACCCCTTACTCCCCACCACAACTCCGAGTTTTCATCTTTACTCACTTTGATTTTCTCTCCCGAGGCAGTGATAACCGTAGCAGAGAGCATGTTGTCAACGCCTAATCCGCAAATCCCCATCAAGTTCCCAAGACCACCACCGATGATAGCTGGGATCAGACCAACTGGATTACATACCCCGGTCATGAGATGAACTCGATTCGCGTGAGCGGCATTCAGAGCATCTCCCGTCAAAACTCCCCCTCCCAAAGTTGCAGTTTTTGCCTCGTTATCAAATGTGATACTCGAGAGAGCATTGAGGTTGATCACGATTCCCGATTTTGAGAGTTGAGAAAGAGAGGTATGAAAGCCGTGGCCACCGGATTGGGCGAGGAATGGAATATTGTATTTTTGGGCCCATTGGATCTATTACATATCAGTGTTTCTTTCCTTCAAGTTCACGATGAAAGATTCAAGGTGGGTGAACATGCAGTGGTACAAATATCATCTTCCATTACGATGTTAATGATAGCCCCCGGATTGGGTCTGGGAAAATCCGTCCATCTCTTGGTATTAAACCCCGAATCATCTGGAAAACTGATAGTCGCTTGTTCAGATAACCGAGTTCTCAACTCCGGAATGGAACGGGTCAGAATTTCTGCCGCCATTTTGAATGTTTTGGATGACTCGTTTGTATGCTCGTTGGGTCCCCTAAAATCCAATGGAGCTTGATGTAGCTTGTATGTAGCTTGATGGAGGCTCAACGCATGGAAGCTCAGAAACAAAGAAACCCTTCCAGCGAAATATGAAAAGAACAAAGAAATAGATCGAGATTCAAAATGTTGAACTTCCCGTAAGGCTGAGAGATCAAAGAAACCCTCACGAATGGTGTATAATATTGTCAGCCTCGTCTTTCAGCTCAGCGAGTCCCGCTCAATGAACTACTTGCGCCTGATAAGTCCATTTTCCCATTTTTCGAGACCCTCTTGTAAAACTGGGCGAGATAGCTTTCTCTGAAAACGATATACTTGTTTATGTCCTCGGTAAAGATTTAATGTTTTATGAAGTGCGATAGTATATATTACGGTCAGTACGGTTATTACCAAATAAGCATAGGTAAAACTTACCTATAGGTAGTCACGCGGTGGACAAAATAAGTGTCGCGAGAGCCGAGGGTCCGTGAACCGCTATATATGAAAACCGTCATATTCAAGTAAAGACACTAATTATATTTCAATAAAATAAAGCTCTTTTTGATTGATTTAAGCTATAATTAATGACCTGTCATCTTGTCTTTGGCCTTAATACAATCTTTAAGCCTTTTCGGTATCTCTTCCACCTACTTATTAATTGTATTTAAAGTGTATCTGTATTTAGCTAATATCTAAGTTTATTTACTTATGTTAGGTGAAATGCGTCATCGCTTATAGTGCACGGATCCTAGGTAGGCTCTCGCGACACTTTTTCTGTCCACTACGTGCTAATAAGCGATATCAACTCGGCAAGCCACACCAACAACAGGCTACAGCCACACCAAAAAAAAGCCACCCAACAATAAAATCCCCAATTCACTTCCAATGTGGCGTGACCGTGGCGTTTTCCCACGATACGAATACGTCAGTGACAGGGTCTTCCCTGTCGGAGCAGCTGCATGCTATCCCCCATCCATTATTGCATGAACTACTGGGGAAAAGGGTGAGCTTAATACTTTTCTACTATTGCATATTGGCGTTACTCTCAAGCTGGTAAGAGGCGAGGTTCAAGAATACTACTGTGATACGAAGGTATGATTTTGGAAACGTGAAGTGAAGGAAGGGCATCGATAGGTTTGATGGACCGAACCGTAGATTCCAGGTTTAATCAGATGGAGATCTTGAAGTACGATTGAATACGAGAATTTTTCTCCAGGACTCCACGAGAACTACACTACCCACCCTTCAACTCCAACATCCCCCATATTGTTGAAAAAGCTTAACATCATCAGGGATGGAACGTCCCTTTCTTTTCCTTCGCATTCCAACCCAAAATCTCGGAAAAAGTAAAATCATATCGTACTGTAGAGTCCCACCCCCACCATCACCCCCACCGACCCGAACTTTCACTCACGGCCCGCGGCCACCAAAATAAACTCGCAGTATCTTACCTATACAGTACCTCCGTACATGCATACTATCTACCGTATTCCGCGTCTGAACAACACGAACGAAAGAGTATGTGGCGTTATACTTTCTTTCGTATTGCAAACTACTGTACTCGAGTACCACACGACTGTACCAGTAGGCTCTTCCGCTCTTACACTACCAACGTCAATCTTAACCTCAACGTTCCCCTCAACCCCACACCCCACCATACTATTAAGAAAGAAAAAGAGAGAGGGAGAGCGAGAAGGAGAGAGGGAAGTACAATACGCGATCGCTCGCGATATTTAATTTTCTTATTCTCGCTAAGACGGGAGCGCTAGTACGGAAGCCCTTCCTAATCGAGCTAAAAATCACGGGAACAACTCCCGTCTTCCTCCGAGCCTCCGAGCCTCCGAGTCTCCGAACCCTCCTAAGTCCTAGGTAACCAGCCTTCTTTATTTTTTTTTAAAAAAATAACTTGGATACGATAATTAAATAGCGACCTAACCAAGGGCGACCGACGGTAACTTCTTCTTCTCTGTACAGTAACAGCCCTGGAGTGTGCTTCTCAGCCACTCACCGAGCCACCCCGAGCCGCCCTCCTTTCCCTGCCTGCCTGCCTGCCTGCCTACAAGTTAACAGTTGTATTTGCGTTGCAGCGTTAGGGGTTAGGGATTAAAATCCTGAATCCTGAATTCTGAGGAGTGGTGGCGGGCGATATCCGATGAAGTCCGCCTTGCCTACCTACCGAGCTACCGTAAGCATCCCACGTTTGCTCGTTTGCCTCGCAAAAGAAGCCAAATTTGGAAGGCGACTCTCCAGGAGGTAAGGGAGGGGGCAGGGATAAATATGGAAGGGACAGGGATGTATATGGAGGGGGCAGGGATGTATATAAAAAAAAACCGTGATTTGGTCCTTTGGAGATCTTTGAGAAAGTTCGAGAAGTGCCCAGGTGGTGGAGAAAAATGTACCTAGGTAAATATGATAGGATGATTTTATTTTCTAAATATGATATGATATGATGGTTTTCAAGGAAACGAACGATGGATGCGGATGTGGATGAGTAATTAGCTAGTCTAGTCTAGTCTAGTCTAGTCTAGATATGTATTTGGATTTCAGGCCAATGTTGTTGCTCGCTGTCGTATTCGATCCAGTAATAATAGTCCAGGATGCTGTAAGTCTTACAATGTACAACGTAGTCGGCCAAGCGACGGACTTTGTCCATCGCTTGCGAAATCAGTCAGCATTTGGATGGGACACGAAGAGGTGATAGTCGGTAGAAACCAAACCTCAGGAATGCTTGGAGAGTCTTGTTATTTCTCGATCAAGCGCGCTGTTTGGAACGCCGGCGAAATATATGTAAATAAATCGCTAAGGAACATAGGTATCCCAATACCATAATTGATGTACCAATACCATAATTGATGTACAGATAGAAAAGGAAGATAAAACGAAAAAAAGGAACCAGGAAACCATCTCATCTCATGCCTTCCGAGCCGCCAAAGGGGACTGTAAAAAAAGACATCCAGGACTCCGTTATTAGTCCCAGTCCCATCCCAAGCTCTGTGCCCCCCAAAATTTCAACCCATATATACCCAGAATCAGAATCAGAATCCGTATTCACGCCAGCCGCCTGTCCTGTTGGCGTATCCCCGATTCAAGTATTGTGTCCGCTAAAGAAAAAGTCCAACTCGCTTGGGCCACCTCGGATATGTTCATTTTCCACTAGCTGTTCCAGCATGCCAAGGAAGGTATCCTTCTCTTCTGAGGTGCCTGCGGTGCCAGTGCTCTCTGCAGTACTACGCCCTCCGGGGGTCATACCTTCATGCATATGCACGTGATTTCCATATCCGAAGCCCATCTGTGGGATGCCGAACATAGGGTCAAAGTTTTCGGGTTGGTTGGTAGAGCTATATGAATATGGAGGAGAAAAGGGCACTCGTGAAAGAATCGGAGTCATGGAAGGGTGCTGGCTATATGGAGTTACGGGAGAAGGGACGCGCATCGATATCGATTGTTGACGCTGAGGATATCGTGTATCTGAGGGACTGCTGTTCTCTGGAATCCCGGCACTTTGTGGCATCCCCGCGCTGTGCATGCCATTGATCAGACTACTGCTTGGCGACATAAAATTTGTCTCCGGATGAGTCTTTCTATGTGCAATTTTTAGATCAATATGCTTTTTTCTCGCTGCGGACGAAGATTTACGTTTCGGGTGGGACCTTGATGATGGAAGGCTTGCCTGTGGACGGGATTCTGATAATCCATGGTTGATTTGGTTTTGGTATAGGCCATGTCCTGTGTATGTCTCTTGGTTCGGATCCACGAGTATATCGGCAAAGGATAGGTGAGCCGCGTCAAATGATTGACCGAGATCGGCATATCGATCAAAAAATTTATCCGAGTGAAATACGGGACTGTATCGTAATGTGTTACTTGGCAAGGAGTTTACAAGCTCCGAGTGGCAGCCATATATAATTTGCAAATTCTCTCTTTGGTGCTGTACCGAGGACCAAGCGTATCGTAATTCTGACAATTGCTGCATCTCCCGAGACAGGAAGTCGGCTGATGCAGAGAAAACTTCTCTCTCCACGCTTCCTCTGTAGTGAGATCCGTGGACATGGATGGTTGCAGCTGTACATATGCAATATCCAACAAAGGCTGGCCATTCAACTGAAGGTGATTGTTTACCTGTTGTTTGATTAGAAATTGAAATATAAAACAACGACACTGCTTACCTAGTTCTCCTAACTCTGCAATTGCATTGGCATGCAAAAAGCAGAGATTTGTGGCCTCAATCTGCCATGACTGATGTTGGCCGGTCCTAGCGAGCTCGGCAAGATCGATTGGAAGGAAGGGTCGATATATTAAGCAATGAATGAGGTGGTAAACGAGTTTGCTGAGAACAAGGGTTGTGCTATCCGGTTGCCCAAAAAGATTGTCTACTGAAGAAAAAACCTCTTGTGTCCCCGATGCCCACACATCTAGCTCGTGTCGTATTTTTGAGAGTTTCGATAGTGAGTGCCATGGGAAATGCCAGGTCCCTTTAACGCCCGGAGCTGCGAGGTATCGATTTGTGATGCCCAAGATCCGGACAATATCGATCAGCATACCACTACTACCCTGGCATTTCTTTCCTGATCCGCGATGGTAATGGAGGTTAGATCCGTTCTGGAACATTTCTCCTTCGATGGCGAGCGATCCAACGCAAGGAGACCAAGAAGGTAGTCGTACCTGAATCGATTTGTCGGCTAGTAACGATGGCCTTTTGGAGCCACACGCAGTGAATCGGTCCATCACATAACAGGTCCAGAAAAGCCGTCGGCGCATTTCCGTTTCCACGGGAGTCAAACCACTCAGCTCAAATTCGCGGTGAAGTTCCAAGGCGACAGCCATACCCATTGCACTTACTATTATCAAGGTTAGTATGCGTGGAGAAGAGAAAGGACATTTCATAAGCAACTCACTTAGCATCATGTATGCCTTTTTTCCTCTTCCTGCGGCGTTAAAGGCCATGACGAGCAGCAGCAGACTCTGCAAACTCTCGATGGAGGGGTCGTCCGTGTCCAACTCGCTCCTTGCACGGAGAGCGAACTCCTCGCTTGACCGGACCGCTGCATGGTATCCGTTTGAATGTGGTGTATATCTGTTTATGTTAGTTTCAACAACGCTCCAGGAGTTTGGATCTCTGCTCACCTTGCACTGACTGCATTTATCGCACACAGCAGATGCGACGGGAGCTGGCGGCGCTGAATGCGCTGCCGAGTCGAGGGTTCGTCAAGGATGTAATATGGTTTGCCATGACATCGTGTAAAATACGTGTTGAGCAAACTTTCGTGGTATTGTGCAGCTGGCGAGGGTTCACTAAGGACCGGAATCAGTTCGTTCTCGCCCCCCTTTTAATGCTCGCTACGGGACTGTACTGACCTTACTGGTGTTGGCGAGTAGACAGCTGTTTCCTGTCCCAAGGCACCTACATTCCCCGTGGCTTGATTTGCCGTTTCAATTTGCAATTTGACCTGTCTGACTTCTCGCACTTCCTGTTCGCGCAGTTCTCGTTCTCGTTCGTGTTCTCGTTCTGCTTCTCGTTCTCGCTCTTCTGTTGTTGCGGTTGGTTTATCCGGTCCGGAACTGTTACCGTTTTCCTCGCTGCCAGTGGATGGCGATTTCGGTTTCTTCTCATCCTTAAACTTCTTCTCCAGCCCATCCACCCTTTTTAGTAGTGCTTCCAATACATCTGTCTTGGGTCCTCGTTTCTTCGGGACGGCATCTGGATGGAAGTCAGTACATGCGCCATCCAGAAACCACAATTCCGCGGCCAATGCTTCTAGTTCACGCGGACAGCCAACATCACGCACCATATATACAGTCACATTGAAAGACCTGACATGCCTCGCACTTTGGTTGTTTTCGGTTGCACTTGATCTGGAAAAATATTTAGCTACACGGAAAATCTTCTTAGACCAATCCTCGAACCTTCCGCTTTCTACAGGATTTGCAATTCATTGATTCTCGTGGTTCGTTGCTCATGCGCCGTGTGGGAAGTCTCTCGATGCCTACTTGAGGCCTTGCGGACATCATGGGGAAAAACGAGAGCCGAAGGCGAAGGGCGAGTGAACTGAGGTTGTTGACTTGAGAAAAAAGGGGAACCGTCACATCATAAGTCAAGGTCACTGTCGCAATTCGGGGTGTATCCCATCACGTCGGACGTTCAAGTAAAAACTGGCAATTTCAAGAATACAAAAAGACAGTCAGAGGGTTTGCAGCATTGGGTAATATCACATTGAGAAGATGGTGGTGCAACACGAGCCATACTTGAGAAGCCGAGCCGGCCCAGCCCTGCCCTGTGAGCCTGCACAAGATTGGGGGGGGCTTTCGAGAGGGATGATGGGTGATCAGTGAAGGGTCCGGGGGGTTAAGTGCTGGGGGGGTGGGGCGTGGACCTGGAGTGGAGGTTGCTCAGGGTTCAAACCTCCCTACGGTAGGGTTCAGGGTTTCCCAAGCTGGTCGTGGATGCTGGTCGTGGACGCGATGATGATGGGAGAGCCCGGAGAGCAGTTCAGTTCAGCAGTCTCTAGTGGTCTCTGGTGGTCTCTCAACCTCCGTCTCTCAACCTCCTCTGCGAGTCTCTTGAACGCTCGTGTAAATCGCCAATGACAGGCTGCGGAAGGGTGCTGATCGGACCCTGGTGCGCCGAAAATGGTGGCCCAGCTTTCTGCTGCAGTTGACGTGCATCTTTGTCTTCCTCCTTCTGCTTGCCTGCTTGCCTTCACACATTCCTACACCAGTGTACTCCGTGTTCGGCGCCCATACTGCTGAGATGGGCTACACTTCGACAGAGAACAGCAGGAAGAGCAGCCAGAGCAGGAAAAGCAAAATATCGGGGATGTCTGATATCGAATAGAACCAGCGGAAGTGTCTCCTTGGTGGTATTGGTACTGGTACTGGTTGGTATTGGTATTGATATTGGTCTCAGGGTCTCAGGGTCTCAGTGTCTCAGGGAACTCCCATGAGCAACAACGGCGTGGGCTGCTGCTGTGAGTGGGGGTGAGGACGATGCCACGATGGAGGGGACGAACGCCCCGACTGCTGGAATTGGATCTGTTGGATCTGTTGCAACCAATGTGTGATGATCATGACGGTCTAGAGGAGACACTGGTGCTGATGCTGATTCTACGAGGTCAACTGCACCACTGGCAACTGGCAACTGAGCTTGTATGGTACGGTGCTGGACGGCTGGTGCATCTGAGCTCCGCATTAATAGCTACAGTAGCAGTGGCTACAGTAGTAGTGACAGACAGCAATGCATTTGCCTTGAAGATCAGATTGCGGGGTTGCAGACAGCCCAAATTGCTTCTCCACTACGAGTCTGACTGAAATCTGACTGAAGTCTGTCTGACTTGAAGCGCTGCGCTGGGGAATGCTTGCTTGGTCTGGTCACTGGTCTGGTCAGAACTCCCTTCGTAGGTCTCGTCTGCTGGAAGAAGAAGAGCCGGTGACCACGCCCAGCAATGGAGGTCTTCAGATCAGAAGATGGCGATGGTAATGGGAGAGACATCGGAGGAGAGTGGGAGTGGGAGTGGGCTCAGTGGGGGGACAGGGCCAGGTTCCAGGGCCCATACTGTAGACTGTTACCTGTAGCATAGATCCCGCTAGTGGAGCACTGGAGCACTGGAGCACTGGAGCACTGGAGCACTGGAGCACTGGAGCCACTGGAGCCACTGGAGCAACGATAGAAGTGGCTTCGGGATCAATGGAACAGTGGCGTATGGAGACGAGCAGCACTACCAGGTACGGGAAGCCTCCCGTTATGGGACGAATCCCCGCGCCATGGATGAGTTGGACTAGGAAACGGGGCACGCACTGCCGGGGTTGGTGATCAAATGGGAGTTCAGACGAATTCGAGTCTCCTGGTTGGGCCTAGTCGAAACTTGAGGGCTGCCCTGCCGACCCGACCCATCGCTACCACCACTACCAAAGACACCAGATCAGAAGGCGTTTTGCTGCTGGGCTGCCTACTGCTAGTTTGCGCAGGCATTTCCTATGACAAGTGGCTGCATTCGACACCGATTCCATGGTGTCTTCCGAGAGCCAGGTCCCCCTTCATTATCGCATCCAATGAACCACCTTCTAGAAGACGAGAGAGAAGAATCCGCTGAACCTTGAGCTATAGTCCGTACTCCGTACAGTGCACCTATCGATCGATTGATATACCGCACCCCACTCAAAGTACAGTACGAGTAAGCAAAAAAGGGGCCAGAAGGGGCCAGAAGTGATAACTTGCTACCTATACGTACGTACTTCGTACTTCTTATTTCACATACCAAATAGGAAGAACACAACAGGAGGATGATGCCAATTGCCTGTTGCGCCGCACGAAAACGAAAGGCTACTCAGTACTCCGTACTTTATTCAAAACTAGTGGCGGCCACCTCGAGTTGAACATGCAAGGCCTGTCTTGGTCTTGATGCCTTCGCGCCTAATTTAACTCAACTTGGAAAAGAGAGAGAGAGAGAGATGTCAGAAAAAAGAATGTGCTTGATACATGATCTTCATTGCCCCCTCATCGTCATCATCCTAAACTGGACCTTACTACTATAGCGCTAGCAAAGAGAGACTGACAATTGAACTACTTGCTATTGGCGCGCAACGACCTCCTCTTTAGAACTCTCAACCGCTGGTCCGAAATATAGACATCTCTCATGTGCATTAGTCCAACGTGGTGTTCGTCAAATTGATATTCGAGTAGCGGCAGTAGTAGTAATGTGAGAGGGTAAGTCGTGGGTGTGAAGTCCCAAAATTCAAGATAATGTGTACAATGTTCAGCCCTGACTCCCGGCTACCCGCCGAACACCAGACACATACTGTAGTACTCAACGGCTTGTCCTGCCGGACGTGCAGATTCACACTTCACGTAGCCGCTCCAACCACCCCTGAAATCTTAAGGTTAATTACTTGCAACGATCTGAAATGTCTACTGTTCTGAATTGTGCGGTACCACCACAGAAACACCAAAGACGAGACATTTAACGCTTGTCCACGACGGTCCTGCATCCCTACGGCCCGCTCGACTCGTTGGATGATCATCAATCATCAGATATCGAAGAAGCAAAGCTTTGTGGATTAATGGAAAGCTTGAATCTCAAGGCCGAGTAGAGCTTGAACTGACAAGATTTCAAGGGCATCCCATCTAATCAGACTCGGCCATTGCTTGTTTCCCAAGAACCCATCGACTCCATTTTTGAACCCCCTTATCTCTCGCTTCACGTTTCTTCTCCTGTATGAAACTCTCGTCACTCTCCGCTTTCCAGAATTTCAAAGGGGTCAGAGATCTTTCCCAAATTCTTGATCCCTCCCTAACGGGGTTATATGCCGTCAATTAAGCAACCTGAAGATGACATGATGGCTGTCGATGAGAGTGCTAAAACTCGTTATCTCTTGGCCCCCTTCTCGGTACCAAACTTCGAGAAATTTAAATCCTTTCTCTCAGCGGTTGTCTCTCCTGGTAAAACGTGTCGGAGAGGGAATGAGCAGGGGGAACCGCAGATTGAGGGTTGAACGTTTTAACAGAAACCGAGAATATATTAATTGCTAGTCCTAACGAAATTACAGAAGCCACGTGAAACTGCTTCCCCGCAAACCTCCCTGTCAACAGACCAGGGTAACGTTCAGGGTTCAGCACGCACCAGATCGAGTCAGGACACCGCATCATTAAGCGAGTTAGTCGTTGGGTGTGAGAGAACCGGTGGTGGTGGGATGGAGTGCATGTGTAACTCCGTACCTACATTATCGATTCCAAAATCCTCGACGGAGTACACTATTCCAAGATGGCCCTATGAGAACGGTATACCTTCGTATGAACATCCTATCGGCCCGTACCATCCTTGCTATTTCACATTTACCGTCTTAGCAACTGCCAACAGTTGCAAGAAGAAGCTCTCGATGATCCTTCACCTCCAGCTTTTTACGTGGTTTTTTCTAGAGAAATCATAATACCACCCATTTGTCCTGTCCCCTTCCCATCTCCAACGAATAAATCCATAAATCCCACAACACAAGACACCGAAGCCGGAAACCCTAGCCGATAGACCACGGACGTACGTACCGTAGTGGATTGGGACAACCTCTTTCCTCCCACAATTGCGCATCACCGGGGCGAGTGCCGTAAATCCGATCTTCTGGCAACGCCAACCTAGACCTTGACGCAACGCTGTTCACCCCCACTAAATCCCGTCTTTTGCCCCGAGTCCGAGCCTTGGAAGTCGGAGGGCTCTTGCTCTTGCCACGAGCATTAGCAGCTTTCCTACTCGAGTAATCTCATCTTGACTCCATTTCCGAATTCCCTGTTTGGCTTCGAAGCTTCGATGCAAATTCTTTCGTCTATTCGCAGTCGCAAGACCAGGTTTTGGGAGTGCTAATGACGAATTGTCTCGACCCTTCGTAAAAGCCGTCTACTCGTAATTTCCTAGCGGTTTGATCTGCTCTGCCTAGTAGGGTACGGAGACCCGGTAGGTAGGCAGATTTGCAGAATGCCGGCGCCCCGTTTTCTGGAGACAGAACCAGTTCCTTGTTTTTTTGAGGCTGAGAAGATCTAGATTTCTTGGAAATGATATGAATTATGAAGGTAGCATTGTTATGCAAGGAGTTGAAGCACGATACGAGTAGATTGTGAGTGGCAGATCTAGTATAGGATACTGAAGTTATGCATTACCTGTACAAAGCTCCATGAAGTTTTGTTTTCCGTCGGTGAGATTCTCGCTTTTGGGACTATCAAACCAGATTTTGTGATAACTGTGTAAACGCTCATTGGAATTGAGATGCAAAAGTAGTTCGTTGTCTCGAAAAACATGGATAACTATCCTGTGAGACGAACCATTTCCCGAGGTTTCCCGTGCGGAGGACGAGAGTTGTACTCTGTGATGAAATAAGGTTGGCTGCCTTCGGATGGTTTTCGCGAGCATCGTATAAATTATCAGATTGTCAAAGCTTGAAAAAGCTTAGACGCTAGGGGATAGCATCATTTTGATATTTACGGTGGTACTTCGTTCAGGCGGTATTGTTCAAAGGCCGATCAATCACTATCATCGATCGTAATCATTCATTGGAAGTTCGCTTAGTGTTCTTGGGTCGATCAATCATAAAATCGTCATTATTCATCAATTGGAAGTTCGGCTGTCTGGGGTGTAAAAATGGACAGATAGAGTAAGTGGAAATATCTTTCTCGGTATGGTATACAGTAATGAAATTTGATGATTCGGTACGATAATCAGAGGAGAACTTCATATCTTTGACTTTTCTCCTCTCTGGCCTCAATTTCGGATCTGTTGTGATCCTGTCCGAGGGTGGATTGGAAGGTGAGAATCATGAGATGTGCTTCACCCCCTTTTCTCTGGGAGTCTGGGTTGATTCTAATTTTGATTATTCATACACCGCCTCAACCGTGGATTCGACGATGTCCTGACCGCTGATGTCTGTTTTCTGCTGCAGCCGAGCCCGTTTGGAAAGATTTAGGCGAGGTGGAGTATGTGGATCAGATCAAGGCTCCTCGATTTCTAAGTGAGGCTGCCTAGACAGGTACCGACCGGCAAGTACCCAACTTTCTCATCGAAAATGTGCATGGCAAGGTAACGGGGACTACTGTATTTCGCCAAAGATACTAGAAATGGAATAGTGTCGTACGAATCTTGTTCTCAACCGAGACGGGAGTAAGTGTGTATTCCCGTTCTTTTCTTCAGTAAAGTTGAAAAAATAAATATTTTTCTTCCAGGTATTTCTTTTTCATCCAATGGAATTGTTGACGTATCTCCACCTGTAAAGATCTCCAGTCCGCTGATGGTCCTCCGTCACGGAACCCTGGTTCGTTCGTTTATGTAGGTAGGGGACGGGCTGGGGGTACGAGTACAAAGCAAACCCTCTTTCGGAGTGAATGGTTCGGACTGATATAGAACCAATCAAAACTCTCAAAAGTACGGGAATGAAGCTACAAAAGTGAAGTCGACGATATAGTCCTCGGGATTCGTCAGATGGAATTGAATTTCAGACTATCATTCATTGCCTATGCAGGGCGATTTGGATTGGGATTCCGAGACTTTCTTTTCTCTGGGATGGATACATAGATACTACCGGAGACATGGAGAATGTACTGTATGAGGTATTTAGGTAGAAAGGTAGGCAGTAGAAGTAGAAAGGAGTCAAGAGTATAGCTGCCTTCCTATACTGGTCGTAGCGTTATCTCTTCTGTCTTTTCTCTTGTCGACAAATACGAGGAAGGCATTAGGACCGGCAGTTGAAAAGCGGTTGTTCTCCCACTTCAGTCTCATTGAAGTGAAGTTTGCGATGAGGCAAACATTGTGGGAATCTTGAATATCTTTCTCGATTTTGTGAGATCCGGAGTCTGGGGGCTCTAGAAGTTGATAGGATCGACATCTTTTCAGCTGAGGCGGGAAGGAGACAAGGAGTTTGGCGTTTGATATGTTTTGTATGATTTGCGATACTTATGTGTTGTACATTATCCCTTCTGGAGTATATGTGCCTAGCTCCAAACGTGCACGTAGGTAGATACGATAACTAGGTCGTTTTAAGGCTTAAATGCTTCGAATGTAGGTTTATATAGATCTAGGAACCTTATACTATAATACGTAAAAACGCGACAATGAAGATATAAGAGATACTATATAGTAACGCGTATAAATATAGAGAGAAATCCCTAAATGTTCTATAGAAATCATTACCTACTTTATTCTTCCCTTATAAAATCGTCCTTATCTTACTATATTCTTACTATAAGCTACGCAAGCACACTACTAGACTCGCTATTAAGTTTAGAAGGTAGTCCTACCTTTGGAACCCCGCCTTAATTTGGTGAGAATGTTACAAATATACTGTAGAATAGTACAAATTCGGCAGACCTCGTCACCTTAGTACCCCGCCTATAGCACTTCACCGCTCTACGAGGAATGTAGGAAAAAGAGCCCCCGAACACAAGGGGCTAGTGTTCGGTTTGTGCTATTCTACTTTACGAGGGTTGTTTTTATCTATATCATCTATCATAGGCAAGTATAATGTAGAAATAGCCTTACTTTTACTGTTTTAGGGGATTTAGCATTTTAGATATAATTTTTGATACCAGTTCTCAGTTCCTAGCCTTAGCCAGCGTACTCGTATTTGTGATCAGCATTGGCAGTACGATGTACGCGTAAGTGCTAGAAAAGTGGACTCCTTGACTCCATTCTGGGTGCTCGTCCGGAGCTAGGCACATATACTCTGGAAGGGATATGCCTGCAAGATAGGGTAATTCAACAATAAGGAATGGAGGGGGTGGGGATGGAGTTCTTGTTCGTGGGGTTTCTCGCTCTCTCTCCCTTTCTTTGTCGAAGGATCCGGGTATTTGGGACGGCAGACGATGGTGGCGGAATTCAAAAAGCAACTTTGAGAATTGGTGGATGTAAGACTCCGTATCTGTTCTAAAATGATCGGAGTAAGCTACATGAACTCGAGAGAAGTTCGGGTTGCCGTCAAAATCGAAACTTCCTTCGTTTGAACTTAACCTTGGAAGCCAAGGATGCTGGCACATTCTTCTGTGTGGATTTCCTCATATTTCGATTTAGGGAATTTGGTTCTGAGGTATACGATGTGAGCCGATATCTTGGTTCAGCTGTTCCAAGCTTGAGAGGTATTGACGCAAACGAACTGGGATGGTCTTCCGTTGTGAGCTGAAGGAAGAAGCTCAATGACGTGAGACTATTGTGGAAGCCTAGAGAATGTATGTTCTGGACTTCCTAGGTAATCACTCGTACCCAAGAGATTGGGACAACGAGAGCTAGAAGTATCCACAGATAATTTTACCTTTACTCGCGAGACAAGCGGCTCGCTTATTCGATACGAATGCGATTGAGAGCTTATTATTGTTCGCGTGAAGCTGGGAAGTGCTGTATCATATGACCTGCCTTTTGGTATGAATGAGGGGATCTGAATAGAGAGTTCTTAAGGTGTACTTTTTTGCATAATGTAGACGTTGGTCAAAGTTCGTAAATCGACTCGTTCTAAGCATTTTCAAGTAGATTACAGGTAAACCTCGATATAAGGTCAACTTCAGTCATATCCCTGAATCTTTGGACCCTGAACCCTCGTTTAATACCAGAGTAACGTTACTATCAGGATATCCTCGTTTATATCCATAAGATACCCGCCCCTGACCATATTCTTGGATCGTAGTTTGATACAACGATGTCTCTATTCGTTAAACTGATATATTAAGATATTGCGTCTGTGAAGTCGTTTGGGGGAACCAATTCAATATTTTAGGACCATTTGGGTGGTTGAACTACGCAAAATCGTTCAAGCGAGGATTTCAAGTTGCTAAACCACCAAAAGGAAATGTACCTAAGAATAAAGAAGCGACTATGTTGAAATCAGCTGATCGGACCTTAGCTTTTGAAGTGGGAAAATTCAGATTTATGGACATGGGTAGCAACCACAAAGAATTCTAGGGGGAGCGGTCGATAAAGTAGCCTTTTTGGTAACGGCGTTATTTATGGAGTGCCTGTGAAATAAGTTCAAGTAGCTAACACCACTATGACCTCGAAGTCATCCCAGAAATTTGATTTCCTCCTCATCTACCTGTAGTTATCTTATTATCCATACGGAACCGCAGCAGCTTTACCATTACCATGGAGTAAACATCATATATTGTGAATTGACAAATTTGCTCGATTTTAAGCTCAGAGCTTTGTCCTTTACTCGCTTGCCTCAATCACCTACCCTGTAGTACCTTGAAAAGAGAACGAATGCTCTAATGAAGATCCCGCGAAAAAGAGGGATTGACAAGAGGAGAGATCACCGCTCGACTCAGTAAGACAGTTGGGAAGAGTTTCTGATCCCACTCTCAAAAACCTACCGTTAATGCTACTAGTCAGGATATCCCTTTAAATGCATAACAAACTTAGGGAATTTGAATGGTCTAGAAAAGGAAACAAAAAACTGAAGATTGTTGTTCAAAAAATTCTCATAGACCTGGAATAGATGGATATTAGATGGTGTCAGATAACCTGTTTGAATTTTCTCTGCTGGTCATTTCTAGCCAAAAGTTGCTCAATCTTTGATCCCCATTTGAGCTCCAGTCAGCCGAGAATGCAGATGAAAAGCAGAAATTTGGCATCAGGATGATGGAAGGATACTCGCAAAACCATAAGCCTACCTAAGTGGTCGAGGTTCAATTGACAGAATCTTATACTGTCATTGTATGTACTATACAAAACTAGTTGTCACAAAACAGGAAGACGCCAAAGCAACCTAACGTAAACTCCACTTTTACATTACACAGGAAAAGAACGACCGACGCTTGAAGTCTCTGGGCCACAGCGAACTAGTCCAACTCAATAACTTGCGCAGTCCTCGCTATCGGCGGCGGAGTCTTCCTTGGTTTCTTGGTAGGAGAAAGAGCTCTACCCGCATTCCCTAAATTAGAGGCAGAACCCAGAGGCTGCGTCTGAGCTAAAGCACCAGGATACATGACTGCAAGATTTCAAACGCCAAAGAAGTAATAACATCTTTCTGCTCGCCCAGAAGAGTAGAAAGCTTGGAGTCATCTCCTATGTTTCTTGATATGGTCTCGCGCAATCTTGCAGCGATCCACCCACCCTTTATGGGCAGCCTGATGTAACTCGAGCGTCTTCGTCACGATGAGGGTTTGAGGTCTACTACTCCTGATCGTCTCAGTTTTGATACACTTCACCGAGCGAAGACTGTAGTCTAGTTGGTTTCGTCGGTTTTCCACCACGGAAAAACGTTCGGTTTTGTGGCTGGCGTTTTTGAGGAACGCATTCTGGGAAGCGTGGTCGGCACAACTGCAACCGGTTGTTGGGTTTCGCACCCAGTGGTTTGGAACTTTCGGCTCAGCTTCGAGGTAGCGAATAAAGTAAGTGCTGAGTATTGATTGGAAAAGAAAAGATATCTGGGGCGATGACTTGTTATCCTGAATCATTGCGCTTAGTTGCTTCAGGAATGGCAAGTAGATAACATCAAAAAGCTCGATATCGACGGCTTTTGCTTCGGCTATCGGTTTATCACAAATATGACCCAATTCCAATCCGACTTCAAGCTCTATGAAATTCCGCAAAAGGTTTGCGATATTGCGGCTGTTTTGTTCATCTGCTTCTGCCTTGGTCGGGGGTGGTCCTGTAATGAGCCTAAAACCTGGAAAGCTACCGGCAGAAACCCTTCTACGCTTTTCCTGGAGTTTCGTCTCAAATAACCGCAAGGTGAAGTGTTCAGCAAGGTCGGAAATGATGTTGCGACATACCCCTATATTTACCTCGCTATCGACCCCTGCGTCGAACAAGGCGGCGGGAAAAGCCACCGCCATCGGTGTGCAATCAATGTTTGATTTCATCATTGGCAAAATTCCAATCTGGAATCAGTATCATATTATCGAAATTTGAGATAATGGGACATACTTTTGGAAGATATCTTGGCCTCGAGATTGGGACATCTTTGCAAGAGCAACAAGAGCTGCACCGTCCTACGAAGTTCCAACATTAGAAAAAATGCGCGCCTCTTCAGTCTCTGCATCAATCCAAAGTTCAAATTCATGTGGGTTTTTACCGACCACATTTGCTTCAATGGCCACTGCTTGGAGAGAATCTAACTTGGAAAAACGGCTGTGAAACTGACTGATCTTAGACAGACATAACTTTATCCTGCTTGATGTTAATCGGCTTTCTTTAGAATGATGAACCAGAAAAATAAAACACTTTATTCACTCTCTCTCAGACGTTCTATTCACTCTCAAGACTCTTCTTATTTACTCTCTATATTCCTATACTACGTATTTACGCCTAACTTATTAATTTACTCTATATCTTTTCTATTTACTTAATATCTAGTTATATTCTCTCTTCTTATAAAGGATTTACTGTATTAACTATATTCACCTAGGTGTATACTATTCACTCTCTGTCTCTATTTACTCTAGACCCTATACATTTACTTAACCCTAGAGAACTTACTATTACCTTATCTTCTTACTCTAATTATACTTCTTTACTTTACGCTCTATTTATTTAACACTTTATACTATTTACTCTTAGGCTATCTATTTACTAATTTCTATCACTCTATTTACTCTTGTCTAATATATTTACTACAAGTACAAGGGTATTTACTATAAATATAACATTATTCACTCTATACTCTATTCCATTTACTAATCTCTACTGTTCTACTTACTACGATCCTATATATTTACTCTATATTCTTTTCTATTTACTAATTCCTCTTGTTCTATTTACTTCATTTTCCACTATTTACTCTCTATCTTATTCACTCTTATTAAATACTATACACTACTTTCTACTAATATATTCACTCTATATATAACTCTATTCACTCTCTCTCCTGTTCTTATTCACTATATTTACATTTACTCTTCCCCCTTTTCTATTCACTCTCAGCGGGGATGGCATGGTTCTTTTACACCGCAATCTTTTCTCTGGCTTTCAGTGTGACCAACTTCCTATACTCAATATGGGATCTTGGTGGCAGGAAATGGTGGAAGGCCAAAAAGGTGGAGAGAAAGACGCTAAAAATGCTGAAGAAAGAAAGGTAGTGGTGGAACAGGAAAACGCGGTGGGTGCCCCCTATTCACCCTTCACTAGTTATACTTCTGATTCATTAGGATGAGTTACTATTAACTCTATCCTATTTTTAATTTATCACAACTCCTTACTGCCATTCACTACTTATATTTAACATTCTCTAGTACTAACAATTCACTAATCGCTAACAATATTTGCCATTTACTATTTAGATTTAGTACTTAGTACTATTCACTAGTACTATTTGTCATTCACTGTGATTATTTACTACTATTCACTATAAGTACTTTATATTCACTATAAGTTCTTCAGATTGACTACTATTTAACATTCAAGTATACGATCTTATATTCACTACTACCACTCATTACTATTCAACCTCCTTCCTCATCATTCACTACTATGACTTTCTATTCACTAAACTTCTTTCTATTCACTGTTACTTCTGATTAACTACCACCACTTACTATTCACTATTATCGCCTACTACTATTCACTAGAAATACTTCCTGTTCACTACTATCACTCGTTATTATTCACTATCTAGATTCTATAGCATTATTCACCATTACTACTTCCAACTATTTACCATTCACTACTATATACCTAACCCAGAAGTTAGAAGCAGCAGGAGCGAACGATAGCTGCACCAGCTTTTTGCAATAAGTTATGCAACAGGGGAGGGTTGTCAAGACCGAGGAAAGCGTCGAACACTCTGACAAGTAAATCTTGATTGTCAAGAATCAAACCAATGGAGACAGCTATACTTAGATTGTTGAAGTAAAAGCGTGGAGTTTCTGAAGGCTTTGATTTGTGACGCCGACCGGCAATAGACCGGTTTCTTTGCTTTTCTCTCTAAGCGAGCACCCCTCTATTCCACGTTGCTGTTTGGTCGTAAGATTACTTGGCAGATGTCAACTAAGTCATCTTTGATAGCATCATCTTTGGGGCTTATAGAAAGCTGCTGCAAGAATCGATGAAGCCAAATTGCGACCGCTAGATTGTCTAAATTCTCTGGTTGATTATCTTCCAAAAGCTAGACCACGCTGGTTTATTTTGATTTTTCGGATCGAGAAAACATTGGATTTTGTGACTTCTTGGCATCACAATAGCAAGCTACGTTAACGATGTTAGCAAGTGATGCCTCAATTGGATCCTGAGTATTACCGTTCAGCGATAGAAATAGGTTATTGAAACACCCTCATTGCTACTATATCCGATAATCCTCCTCATCAGGTTTGATATGTAAACAAATATCTTTCTTGTCCATATGACGTTCGTGATCGAAATACAAGTTCTTTCCAATTTCAGTACCATCAAGCGCGACGATTTTGATGAGTGTTGTGCTGCTCTCGCATAGTTCATCTATTTCGTGTACCCCTCTCTTCACAACGTAGTAATTTTCATCGCAGCCTCCTTCGACAGTCTTTTTAAAGCTGGCAAGATAGAAGAAGAATCCGAATTCTTCACAGATGTCCCGTAGAAGTGATCCAACGTTTCTATCTCTTCCTTTCAGACTTAAAAATTTAAGACTAGCATATGTATACTTGTGCTCGAAAAGCGTGGCAATGAGCGCTGCAAGCTCATCATCTACCTCTGCTCCTTCCTTCAAAGTCTTAAATGTTGTTCTTAGTGTAGCTAGTAAAGTATTTAAGTTCACTGCTAAGTCTTTGGGACCAAGAGTGTCATGGATGAGATTGTAGGTAAGAATAAGACGATGGCCTGATGTGACTGGCCAAACTTCGTGAGTAACATCTGAGAACCTGTGAAACGATGAGTAGTGAACAGTAGAACAGTAGAACAATCAGAGGTTTCCAAAATATCCGAAACCTGTGGACAGGCTTACCAGGCAAGATATGATGCTTCATAATTAGAAAACTCTGAAGTTTCGAACAACTTGGTCTGTCCACCGTACGTAACCTTGACTGCTGCTCCTTCATGCGTGGACGGTAGATCAATAACCAGCGCGTTCCAAACATGCTGGGAGTTTTCTCGGAACTTGCTGAACAATTAGAATACTGCAAACTGAGACATGATACGAGATACTCACTCTTGGTGGGGCTTGAGCAGGACACCCTCATAATAAAGTAGCAATTTGTAGAGCTCAGCAGATAACCCCCTTTCCTGCCATATCAACCCCAAGGCCACTGCTAACCTTGGAAACAATACCCTCGACCAAGGGCTTCCAGGCAGGGTTCTTGAATATAAAATTTGCAGGGGCAATTTCCCATGTTTTACGAACCGATTAGTCGACAATGGTTTCTTCACCCTTCCTAAACAGTTCTTGATAGCTTTCCGCAATTATTGCTCGAGCATCGCGATCTGATAACGGGAGACCGATAAGGCCGCCTTGATTTAGATGCAGCCCTGGAATTAGGATATTACCAAGTCCCTCGAATACTAAAAAAGACACGATGTTCTTAACATTATTTTTGAGGCACTTGTGGATTGTTTCCTTAATGGCTCGCCCTTCAGAAAATTCTTCTGGATCTGAAAGCCCCTCTTCAATCTCCTCCAAGAAGGAGCTGGCTTCGGAGGGCCTGGGGGATGAACACTGCTGGGAATCGGTGTCACTTATCTTACTTGTGGTTGATGCAGTATACGGGGTAGAGAAGTTGGTGATTTGGGGCTTGGGAATTAGAAAGGAAAGCTTAGGAGACGCGACTGGAAATTTGGGCGCGTTTCGTCTACCGCGAAATGACGTGACCGGCATCATCGTGTTTCAAAAAGTAATTTCTACCTTCCATAATCTATTACTATCACTATCACTATTACTATTACTGAACTGAAAAGTACCGAGAGGATAATTATGTCGTTTCTCAATCTGGCTTCATAAAACAATGTGAACTGCTGATAGCTGGTCCTTCCTGCCTCTGATAGCGGAGGTAGGTAGAATGAATGAATGAATGAATGTATTTTTACGCCGTAGGAGGACGTAGGGGCTGTACCTATCTGGGGGGTATAAGTACAGCCCAGACCTCCCGAGGGGTATAGGGGCGTGCTAAGCTAAGGACTTTTATATACATATTCTGCTTTTTAGAAAACCACCAAAAACTCCCGCGGAGGTAGGTAGAGGGAGGACGGACCAGCTATTACCTAGGTAGTTAGTCCTTCCAGTGAGCGAAATTCATAGCTACATGACCGGCGCCAGCTCCTAAGACCCCCCGAGGTCGGCGAGGCTCGGACCACATCTGCTGCCGTGTACCTTTACTGGTACTGAGTAACAAAAAGAATATCAAAGCCATCAGCCATCACAACTACATGAATCTATTAACGGAAAATGGCAAAAAAAGTTATTAAGATCTCTCAGGCGTGAGTCGAACACGCGACATTCCGGTGGGACTGAACAATTACAGCCGGACGCCATAAACCAACTAGACTACCGAGAGGGGAATGTTATTTGTTGGAGGAGAGTTGCTTATTAGAGAATATAAAGGGAATATATTTTAGTGGGGTGGACCAGGAAGGCGCTGCCGAGCAAATCCCGACAGTGCCGCAGTGGGGACCTGGTGGGACTGGCTGACGGAGGCAGCTCCTGGAGGTCGCGTTTGGAGCTTTCGCATTCAGAACCCCGCTTCCACCTGCAGCACAGAGAAGTCGATGTTCAATCAAAGGGGAACGTCGGCAATTTATACACAGATTTACATTTAAGCAATGCACTGAAAGTTTGTAGCTGAACTCTATGAAGGGTACCTAAGTGTGAATGGATCACTGGTGGATCTACTTCCTGCGGGCTGAAGCTCAGTGGCCTGCACAGTTGGACAATCTAGAAGAAGTCGACCATTCATATTATCTACGGAGTGCCCTACTGCGTGCAGCGTACCATCAGCTGGAAATCTAGACGCTTCACTACCCCAGAAATGGATCAATTAACATAAATTGGTCATGTGAAACGATGAAAGAACTCTCAACCAAGGAATTACCTACCTAGGTTTGTCCCAGCGCCGCAGGAGTACGAGTCAGAAAAGGGTGACGTCACAAAGATGACGACCTCCCACTTAAACACCAACTCAAGGTCCCCCTCCTCCATTTCACATCAACAACTCCAATCTTCAAGAAATCCATACAGAAACCAAATCTAATATAACCGCAAATATGCAAGCAAACACATTCTACAACATTTTCATCCAATTCTGCCTCTTCGCTTTCGCGATGGCAGAAGAGAAAGTCATCACCCAAGGCCATGGAAACAGCCTGGCATATGGTACGAGTGGCGGTGTGATCGGCTTCATCATCTTGATTCTGGATATCATTGTCTTCAGTAAGTTACACCCAAACGTTTTCGTGGAGAAAGAGTGCGTTGCTAAAGTCATGCGTCTACAGTTGAAGTCTTGAAGTCCAACCGTCCCCCTCTTCACAAGGTCTTGTGGTGCCTCGTCGTCTTCTTATTCCCTATCATCGGCATGCTCGTTTACTACTTTTTCTCCAACCGTGGCGCACACTCTGGCAGCGGGACTTATGAGGCTATTCCATAGATGGAGTACCTACGAAGACGCACAAAGGTGGAGACGGGTGGCACGTTACGCGGGGAACGTCTGGGAGTGTAACGGATTGGTGGGGGTGCACTGTTTTGATGCGATGATTGTAGGTCACGAACAGGTTTATGGGGTATCGGATTGGGAAGACTTGATTTTACGATAGCATGGAACACGCCAAATTCGGAAGGTCTCTATTTACTCTTGTCGTACTACAGCACACGAATTATGAAATCTATTGCGAGCGGGCATTCTTGATCGAGGGATTGTACATGAGTTTCCTGTGATTCGAAGGATGCGTTTCACACACAGAGAAACGACAATATTTTCTGCTGGTCTAGTTTCTGGTCGGTCGAATAGAACGATCTTGGCTCTCAGACATGAATCTCTGGGACAAGGCACCATGAACATCTCCCAACTTACCCCATCGTACCATCTTTACTTCTTGCAAATTTCTATTTCTCTACCACCAAACTGTCATACTATCCCTGTTTCAAGTTGTAAGGTCTCGACCAAGTAGTTTCGCCGAGCCTGCTTCCTCAGTTGAGTTCTAGAGCAATCCAAAAAAACTTTAATATACAATCCAATATACTTACTTGGTAAGTTACTATTGACCCGTTGGGCCGGTGAGCTAATTACAACAAATTTACCAATGAGTTTCATGAATACAAACAAAGACTATGAAAACGACGGAATTTAAATGTGCTCTAGTATGGATTGGACAGTTCCTCGAATTGCTTAGCTGGATTCCTGCAGCCTTCTTCATCTAGGTACTGTACAGTGTGAATTCCTCCCAGAGTCAAACCATCCATCGCAGAGCATAAGGTCAACTGAGCCAGTTCGAAGTTTAATGAATGAGCCATCTTCATCTGAAAGTTAAGGTAGCTCTTGCCTTCGTCGGTTGCTGATCTCCTTCTTAAGCGAATCTCTATATTTCTTCATCGCCTTCAAATCTTCTTTGTCCTTTTGCTTTTCCAGCTTGGGGCCCAAGTGTGCATGTGGACCGAGGAAACAGGACTGGCCGCCTTCCAAATCATTCTCATTGTACTGCTTGCGTCCAAAGAGCAGTGTCCGACCGTAAATGAGATTTTTCACGTCCTGCAACCTGACGGTCGCATTTAAATGTACGCCTTTCCTCTCAACCCAGCGCTGCCACGCTGGGATAACTTGATCAGGCGTCTGACTCTGTCCGCTGGGATTTGTCGAGGTTTGGGTTGACATTTGTTATGATGGGGGAACAGGTGATCGTACCCTTAGGTGTTTGTGTGGTTTTGGAGAGGAAGCTTGCGGTGCTGTTGTTGAGTTGGGGGAGAGGGACGGTTGATTTTCCCTTGGATGAGGGGTTTTGTTCCGTTGGTTTATGGGCTGTTGTCAGGTTCCTTGGGGATGGTGGGTGGTACAGCTGAAATATCTGGAGTTTGTGGAGAGCTACCAGGTCTGCTGATTTCTGACGGATAGAAGTAGTTGTAGTTACAGTGGCGTTGGTTTTGTGTTTTATTACAATGAGGTATCGTAGTACTTATAGACAGCAGGTGAACCTATTTACTCCAAGACTTCTGTATCGTGAATCACCTCATGATAGCGTAATAGAATTTGTGATTCATCATGGAGCGAGTCAATTATAAATAATTGTACACCGAAGCCTCCAAGATGCCAAAACAAGAATCAATCCTTCATGCTCGAATATCAAAGTAATGGGAGAATATCGATTTGAGCTTAGAGAGATTGACTATGGGTATGATATCTCAAAACCAAACGATCGGTCAACTCGATTATTCCCATACAGCAGGAATCTGCCTAAAAATAACTATGAACACCAACAGGTCGGTTGTCATTCTGAGCCAGCTCAGAAGAGAGAAAAATAACGCTTTCCCAAGGCAAATTCCGCCTGTTGCTTCAGTGGTTTCCCTAATATGCCCTACAATATTTCTTGACCTCCTTCTTAAGCTCCTTCTGTTTTCGCTTTTGTTTCTTGATAAGAATGAGGTCTTCATCGTCCTTCTTCTTTCGTTCCTTCTCGGGCAAATGTACATGTGGGCTTTAGGTTGGATCAACGCACTCGATATATCGCTTTAATGGTCCTGGCAATCTTCGACCCAAGATAAGAGCCCTCAGTTTCTCTAGCGAACATGAATAACCGCACTCGCTGTATCTTTGCCATTCTAGCTTTAGGGGAACCCTGAAATGCGGAATGCAACAGATTAGTATACTTTTATCCCACACGATCCAGATGTGAGGGTAGTTGGTGGTGATAAAAGTTGCTCCTCATCACTGACAACAGGAGTTTGGAAAAGCAAAAACATGGGTTAGTGTGTTACGTACGGCCCTTGAACTTTGCTTGACGCAGCCATTTCTTGTCGTATACTAATAATACTTCGCGCGAGCATACATCAAATCAAAATCAGCCTTAACCTTTTCCTTTTGGGGCTCAGCAGACAAGTGTTCTTATGGATTCTTCTTCGGATCCTCGAACTCGTAATATTCATTTGTCTGTTCTCGACCTTCAATGAGCTTCTTAAACCTCTTTAGCTCCTCTTCTGGATCATCATCCTCTTGTAACCAAAATACCCAGGGTCGGGGTTCGTAACCCGCTTCTATGGGAATGGGACTGGAGCTGTAACAACTTAGTCTATGTTTGGCTGATAATGAAGACTGGAGGATGTTGAATAAGAATGCCATTTGCTTCCCGTCGCCAGTAATGACAGTTCAAAAAGGGGAACATGGGTACACTTACCGCTCCTTAATTGTTGAACTTGAAGCAGACATTTCTTTTGATGTTTCTGATGAGGAGAAAATGTTTGTGTTTGTGTTTGTCGTTGTGTTTGTAGTTCTGTTTTGTTGGGGTGTTGTGGTAGAGTATGGAGGGTTTTATAGATTGGAAGTGAGTCTTCTTCACTCTGACGCTCAACTACTATTTTACAACTAATCACATTCGCTTAGGTCTTAATCATTCCATTTTGTAGGTGGAACCATCATGTTAAATACTTCACTCTATTTCTTCACTTGAATATAGTATTTATAAATGAACAAGTACGTAATTCACTTCCGAAACATTATGACTACCACCATTATCTCATTGAGCCATCTGGCACCTCTATTACACTGTTAGACTGACGGAGTCTTGGTGGAAGAGTCACAGCATATAAATGTGGAAGTAACTGTACTACATGCCTGATTGTTAATCTGATGATTATTTAGAAGAACTACAGATGGGAGAAGTGCAGAAAGCACCAGCTTAAATACAGGTGAAAACTCTGGCGAAGGCCTACCCCTCATTTTCTTGGCACACTTGCTCGCAGCGTAATCCACAGCTCAACACTGATAATATACAGTAGTAGTAATAATACTTTAACGCCGTAAGGGAAGATGACTGGACCAAGCTAGATTTCCTTAGACCTTCCGAAGGGTATGAAGGCGTACTAAGCTATAGAACCTTTACCAATAATATCCTACTCTAATTGGTCAAAAATACAAGTGACTAAAAAGACCTCCTAAGGTAAGCCTGGGGGCCCCTAGTCCCGCTGAATTGAAATGATATGACAGACTAGAGAAATTAATGCGTACGTAAAGCTATAGCCTGAAGTCATGTTGAGTATCCCCTTCTACGCTAGTTAGGATAAAGATGGGTGTGTTGTGCCCATTTGGGGTAAGATAGTTAGGCTTGAAAGGACTATAGTAATTCCTCTAGGCCCTTCCCCAAGGGTAAATATTAGGGTTTGTAGAACCTTGAATAAGGGCACTTGCCCCCACTCAAGAGTCTTAGTATAAATACAGAGGTCTAATTTATCGAAGAACCCGTTTAGAGCCATTCCCCCCCCACCAACAAAATCTGCCCCCTTGCTACTGCTCTAGACAAGTAGCAAATATAGCTCCTGCGCCTTTCCTCGAATCCTCCCACGCCCAGGGGTATGTATTTGTAGAAATTACGTAATCTATTATAATCACCAAGTACTACACCAAAACAGCCACCCTTTGTTATCAGGGATACAAATATATCATAGTTTTCCCCTCCATATATAGTAAGGAATTAACCGCCTTCCAATACCTTACATATCATTAATTCGAACAATATTGTCGTACGTGTATATATAGGAGACTAGCTTAGCACAGCATTATAGTAGGGTGTCGGACGAGTGAGGCCCACGAGCGATAGTAGAGAGGTAGAATAGGAAAGTCGGTGGTATGGCCGCTGCCAGAAGTTGGGAAAAATCGTTGGTTGGTTTTCAATAGATAGAAATCATCTATAGTGCGCAAGGAAGCGACAAACCTAGGACGAAAGGACTCTATCCTAGCTTTCTAGACTAGTATAAACCCTGGCTATAGGTTCGTAGGATACACCACGTACAGGTGTCAAGTCGTCGCAATCTCCTACCTCATGATATGATGGCTAGGAATGTTACAAGAGAGATTTCTCAACCTCCCCACTCAGTTTAGTACCAGTAAAGGCCAGTAAAGTTAAATGAAAAAAGAAATGGGAGTCACAAATTCATTGCTCAGTTCACTTATCATTCAATATAACCTTTCATCTTATACTACTTGCTAATCTTCAATTGAGTATATATACGATTGTCTTTGTCTTATTCGGACTCGCTTATAACTGACGCAAAGAAAACGTTAGCTCTATTCTCCAATCGGCACTAGATATAGAAGTTATTACTTATAAGCCCCTTCCCCTGTTACTACAAACTCAACTTAAAACTTAAGTAACGCGGATAATTTAGCGAATCAGTCTATTAAGGTTGTTTCTAATATATTTATAGGTTTCGGGCCGAAAGGATCGTATAGTACAAAAGAATAATTAGATAAAAGTGTAAAGGATTATAGTAATAAGAAAGTATATATTATATGCAAGGCCTTGAATCAGTAGCACCTTGGGGGGTATTGTAGTGAAGTATCGTAATCACTGACCCATGTTACTCCAACGTCGTTTTCCCCTTGGTTAACCAAAGTCCCGCCCTCCCCCTCTCAAGATCAATCTCTCGCAAGCATTCTAGAACAGCATTAACCTCCTATTCCTACTCCTACAGCACACTTAGGTGGTTTTCCACCCCGAAAAACACAGTACTCCTACCCAATAGCGTACATCCATCGCCGAGACATTCCTACCTAGTTTATGTAGCGATGTTATAACTAGTTACCAGTTCGTAAATGCTTTTTCCCTATGTCAGTAGTATACAAGTACGATACGCCTTCTAACTTTGTGTCAATTATGCCTGTAATAAACCTAAATCCCAAGGTTCGAATGGCGCATGTCTCTTAAGTCAAATTAAAGTTATTGAAACATCGGCGCAGAATTTGACGGAGTGGTTTTGTTACGTATTTGCTTACAGTATTGTACAAGACACATTGACATAAATTCGTTCCTTTTTATGTAATTTCAGAGCGAACAGTGTAACGTAAGCGCTATTAAGCATATAGGGTTTTTTACCATAGCACTAGGGAACATATTATTAGTATATTACGGATTTTAGGATAAACATTACCTAGGTACTATAAACGTATACTCGACCCGCCTATAGTAGTACTAAAAACGTATAAAATCGAGACGTTTTAGAATAGATCCTTAGGATATTCTTTAAATAATTAAGCCTTCTCGTCGTTTCTAGCTTACTACCTGCCTAGCTGTGTAGCTATATAGCTATGTAAGTGGCTGGCTGGCTGGCTGACTGACTGTATAGCTGGCTGATTGTATAGCTGTCTGGCTGGCTGGCTTTTACTCGAGTATAGCCAAATTAAGAATTCTGCCAGTTCCTCACACTGCCGCCATTCAGATTGACCACTCGGAGACGTCCCGTAGTCAACCTACATAATCTATTTATAGTCGCCATTCTTACCCTCTAAAGTAGTTAACACTTACGTAACCCACGTCGCTCACTCGCTAAAGCTCGTTCGCTCTGATGAGCTAGGGCTACCATTATGCCTTAAGTAAAAGTAAAGTTGTTGAAACATCGGCAAAGAATTTGGCAAACTGGTTTAATTACGTATTTGCTTGTGAGCTAAGGCTACCATTATGCCTCCCAAGGTTAGTCACCAGTGGAAATTTAGGTAGTGTTTCATAATATTAATCCACTGCCCTGACCAGTCCTAAAGGACACCTATAGCATTTTTATCTAACTACAAAGTGTCCTACAGTTCTAGGTTTGACCATTCCAACCTATCTCCCACAGTTCTAGCGCCAAGAATCCAGGCACAGATCTATATGAGACGACACCAAAAGTAATCCGAACTATTCTATGAGCGTATTGATAAGGCATGCGAGATATTCAAAGACTACCTGCGGTTCGCAAGGAGAGCTTTGAAGTGTGTATATATCACTTTGGGGCACTGCACTGCAATACACGCTTGATCTACTTCTACACAATGGAAGTTACAATAATATCTCACGGTTTCACATAAGTTGCAATGTAAAGACTTAGTGGTTGAAAGAATTGGTGGTAAAAATCTAAAAGTCTAAACACCTCCTAAAGGCCTACAGGAGTTGGTCGAATACACTGGGATCCGACGAATGTCGTTCGAAAGCCGAGGCCCAACTCATATGTGGCGTTTTTATCTTCCAGGTGATCGCCCTTGGCCTTTGGATAATCGTTAGCAATCTGAATTGTGTAAAACATCATCTAGTCATAACTTACAGTTGTCCTTGCAGCACTTAGAAGTCAAGTCACCGACCGAGCCAGTAGTGACGCACTGGGTGTTGCACGGAGAATCACCCGGTTTATCGCAATAGAAGGAGTATTTATTCCCTTGAGTCTGTGCGTTTCCGGAGCAATTCTCAGTTCCTGTCCTGCAAGCAGCGTTGACGCCAACGACGGCAGTAGAGATAAAGATGATAATCTGAGCGAATCTCATTTTTGCTGGTAGTAGAGGATTTTGGAAATTTGGATAATGTGTTTCAAAGTGGTGGAAAGTTGGATTGTGATGTTGGTGATGAGAAACTCATCTCGGTATGGGCTTTGTGTTTAATATATACTTGGGATTGGCAGTATCAACTTGGAAAATCCATGTTAAGCCTCGGCAGCCCACGCAAAGTACAACGACGTATTTCAAAGTACTTTTTACTTGCCAAGACGAAGGAATATGAATTTACTTCGTCACAGGAATTATGCGAAGTAGCTATAGGATATACTTTGGTGTAACTTTCCCGCGTGGCCTGATATCGGCGAAATTGCATTAGCTTGCTGCAAAAAGGCAGTGACGTTGCGAGTATTGGTGTTGGTGGCATGAATTTGAAATGCTTTCTCGGATACACCGAGAGTGAAGTTACCTCAGGTAGAGATGAGACAGATGATGGTTGGTGCTTATAACCTATGTTAACTTTAACCCTCATTTCCTGAAGAACAAAAGGACTTATCTGAAGTATTTTAGTACAAAGTATATTGTCTTTCAATTCTCTATAACTTTTACTCTTACAAGTTTTTATAACTATTGAATAAGTCGAAGTATTCTAGGGTTAAAAAGTACATCTATGGGAAAGCACGGACCATAATCTGTCCCATCTCCACCTAAGTTAGCCTCGGAGTCTCTTGGGCATAGCCTTTGTAGACGGAGCAGGAAACTTCGAAGTAGAATGGCATTCGTAGTGAGAGACTAAGAGTATGCTATGCATATGGTCTAGGATACACGTCAGGTCTTTTGTACTTACATGGCTCTAGCTTCGAAGCCCCGAGTTTGACCAATACAACTCACTTTACCAACTTAACTTTCATCTTTCTTCTTCCGACAGCTTACAGAACGTTTGAGGAAGTCGAGGATGTTGTAAATTTAGGGTAGAGACCTTTACGATCTCTTTCGGGATGTTACGTTTATCAAAACCAGCCGTCTTGTCAAAGCAAAATTTGATGGTCACGTACAAGTAGTGCCACCGCAAGTATTCAGCATCACGGACAAGGGTTTCATACTATTGGAAGGAACTGTTGTCTTTTCAATTTACGAAGAATTGCAAAGGGTGGACGGGATTTCAATTGTGGCCCAAGGCAAGTAAAACATAAATTTTGTTTCTTACATGACACCCCTTTCTGGTACTCTTGCTTACAGTACTAAGCTCGAGAAAATTAACTTCCGGGAATTCTCTCTCAGGACGAGAGTTGAGAAAGATAACTGTTTTGGTTTGGACGCCCACGGGGCATCAATCAAACCGAACCCAATCTCCTGAACATGTCATCTTTGTTATAGATATGCGGCATATAATCACGTCTAGCCGCTGTTCAAAATTCCACCTCTCCGACACCCTACTTCTACCCACTTGGACCGATAAAAACCACCAAGAATGAGGTGTAGCGAGTTCAACTTCAGCCCCAAATTACCCGGGTTGTTGAGCTTTTTGGGTTGGGTTTGTGGCCCGAATCTAGACAATAGAAACTGTTTATCGTCCAAGTGTGAAACTTGCTGCTTTTAGTTCGGGGTTTTGTGCTTGATGTGTAGCGAATTGAAAAATCATCCGGCGATTTATTGTAGGCCCGACAGGAGATAACTTTTGACGTCATATAATCAAGAGAAATGATAGGCTTGTAGAAGAAGAAGAAGAACAACAGGAAAAGCCGATACCCGATGTTGACGCATTTCCCATCCATCCAGGTGTCCTCTCTTCAGCCAAAATCCAGCTAAGACTAGTGAAGGTATAGGTAGGAAGTCCTGAGGACGAGAAAAGCACGATGAATGAATGTGGCTGACTTTGCTAAGCCAGGGGCTCTCAATCCTCTGACCCCCTATATCCCCTCTATCCTGCATATACTTCTGGCTAAATTGGCCTAGACTCAGACGCAAAATTTGGGAGTATGATCTCCCTGGGCCCAGGATTGTGCAAGTCAAACAAGGTCACATACGTCTTTGCCAATTCGGGCTTCAACGCTCTGGATCAGACATAGAGTTCCCTTGCGGCTGCCCAGTGTGCGATCCGATGGGCGATTCCAGAAAACACCCCTTCGATCCAGTATATCGAGAAGTCAGGGTCGGACCAGAGAGCATCTAGTTGGGACCCTCCCCCCCCCAGGTTGGTTTCCAGTCTTGTTGCCCAGGTCTTGTGGCCCTTTTCAACAAACAGCTGACTTGTGCTGAAATGCCTGGAAAGATTTTTCATTGTTTGACTTGGATGTCTCACTTTCTGAGGAGTTCTTATGACGAAAAAGTCTGCGAAGTAAGGGAAAAGGGTTGTCTTAATAAATAATGCTTTGTATATTTGGACCTTTATAGGGAAGCGTATTCCCAAAGTGACTCTATACAGTACGACTTTGTAAGAAAGAGCAGCTTTCGCCGAACTTGATAAACTGCTAAATATTGCAGCGGAGAAGAGCTTTACTATTTCTATATCTTAGAAACGGATGATTCAAGAGTTGGAGTCCGAATAATCCCAAGTGCTCTCTGAGGAATGGTCGAGGAAAGAGTGGTGATTAAGCGAGTTTTCAAGTTTCACATATACCATGCTTCCGAACTCCAACACCAGCATTTCGGATGTTAGAGAAGCAACGTGAACAAAGGACTTCGAGGAGAAAGACTTAAAGGTCGGGTACAGATACTATAATATATAAGCATTAAGTAAATTTTAGAAGTATATTTAAGTTACGTCTGGTATTAGGGCGAGGGCTAAGTTTAAGATTGTTTTAGGCATCTGAAATATATAAACAGACTTAGTCTTATAAATCTTATATAGATAATTATAATAAGACCCGATTTACTTTTAGATGATTTAAGTAATAAATCGTAAAATAGGATTTATAGTAGGGTAATTTACAACTGTTGTAAAGGGTTTGTATACGACTAGAGATAAAGATATAAAGAGAGCTTCCTTAAGCGACCTTACTTTTCTTAAATAGATTTAGTAAAGACCTACATTTCTTTGTACACAAATTATACTATTTTAGCCACAAATGAATCCCTACCCCACAGTAGAAGTTACCAGCCGCCTTAAGCTCCCAACAAGCACAACACACCATATCATCCACTCAAGCTCCTGACACTAAAGTTTCCGCCAAATCAACTATGGGAAATACCCCTATCAAAGGATCCGACGGAGATTGTACGTTGTGGTTTATCTTATGACGTGGACACGTGAAAGGGGTTGAACGGCCAGCCACCGTGAAGATGTTTCGTCGACAACGCAGTAAACCATGATACTGGAATAGGAGCTCTCAAGCAACTTATTGAAGAGTTCGGACCTTTTACGAAAAACAGTGCGAAGATCCCTCCAACCCCAAACCGGGCAGAAAAAAACACATTTTTAGAATTCCAGCGAAGGTATCTGGAAGATTTTAAAGGCGGGTCTTGGGAGAGACCCAGAAGAAGAAAGAAATGAGGGTCTATATTGCTGAAACGCATTTTAAAATAGAAAATTAGAATTAAGCTGGCCGTAGGTCTAGATCTAGTAAACGAATGTGTGAACAAATAGTTCCGTGTTCGCCATTCAACCAAAATAGGAGTTTCATATTCTACACTCACATTCGCCGTAATTAGATCACGTTGATATATTGTGGATACTTTTTTCATTCTTCGGTTATATATTTCCTCTGAGCTTGAGAAATGGACGAGCTTTAGTACTGTTATATATGATAGAAGAAAATAAAAAATTCACTACTTAAAACTAGCTTAACTCACTATATATATACTACTACCTTAATTCACTACTTAAAACTACCTTAATCTACTATATATAAACTACGGGCATCCACTGCTCTCCATTGTTCCTTTTTGAGATTTTTAGGCTGATTACGTGACTTGAGAAATGTTTGGCCAACCTGTACCCTAACACGTGACCCACTATTGCCATTCACCTAACACCTAATGCACTTTATATTTTGAATTAAGACGTTTGCTGTCAACCAACAAGTATAAAACACGGGAAACATAGCTCTTTAGCCGTGGCCTACTGGTAAGGGCGCCAGTCAGTGTCAGTGAACCTGTTGGCCAGCCATAAATAAACCCAGGTAATGCTGTGTTCAACCCGGCGGCTACCTTCCTCTCCAGAGGTTGGACGGTCAGGAGTTTTTTGCTATTTTATTTTACTGTTTTTTTTTTTCTTTTTTTGGCTTCGTTGCTCTTTTTTTTGTAGTTTTTGCTGCTACAAGCAAGCAAGGCAAGATTAAGCGAGCGACGGCAACGGCAACAGTAACGGCAATTGATACGTAGAGCACGTAACTCCGTTGGATGTGATCTTCACTTTCGATTGGTCTTGTCCCTAGCTCTTCCCAAGGTCCGTTAGGTCTGAACTAGACCCAAGTATTCAGTGCAGGGTAGCATGAGTGAGCTTCAAAAATACCTACGAAGCCTTGAGACACCCAAGGCAGATTCCTCCTAATCGGGTCAATACACGAGGAGAGGGGAAATACCATTTTAATAGCGGGTTAACAGGAGTCTAATATAAAAGTTCCGAGTCACAAACCCTTACCTAGGTAAAAAGAACCATCCAACAGCTGTGAATGTGGTTGTTTAACCAGCCGCCGTGACTGTTGTCGATTATTCAACATCGAGGAATGTTATTCAACAAAGTACATATACCTCCGACACAAACCCCTACCAACAATTTTCTTATAAGACTCTCGAACTTACACCACAAGCGGCAACTAGGGTCCTCTCGGGCACTCCTCACTTCCCAGTCCATCATCAAAACAATAAAGTCCACACGTATACTGTAACAGAATACAACAAAGTCAACCTCCAACACCCGAAACTCCACTGACAACTCTCATACCGAAAACAAGCCAAGCCAATCCCAAAACCAGGCTCTCATACGTCACAAAAGTTCAAGTGCTACCAGAGCTGAGAAAAATACCAGCTGTGCTGTTAAAAGTCTCATTACTAGGAAGAGAGAATATGACAAAGAATAGAATAGAGCTTGATTAAACAACAAAACGTAGAAAAAGATTTAAATGCAACCTAATACTAGTAGTATTCAAAGGAGAGAGAACAAGAAATCCACATCCATCTACAAGAACCAAAGGCCTGTTACAGTAAAAAGGGATAAGCCGGAGAAGAAGGAGATAAGGAGTATCTCAAGATTCAAGATACCTAAGAAACAGAAAAAGGCAATAGCGAATCTTCGCCTATAGAGAGCTTATAATTAGGGAGTCTGTGATTGGAGGTAGGTGCGTGAGAGAAAGGGGTATTAGGATTTATACTCTAGTAGGAATATAGGACGTTTCGTTTAATATCAGATTAAAACCTTTAACGGAATATTAGAGGACAAGTAATTCGTTACCACTACTCTTTATTTAATAACTTCTTTATACACCATAATATCCCCTCGTTGCTACATATATAATCTTACGTTCAAAATTTCAATTTAGCCCTATCCACTTTTAAGTCTTAGAAATTGTTTGGATTTACTTGTGATAGATACCTAGGTTTACTTTTACTTTGTAATACAGATAACGCTTTAAAATCGCACTTCTTCAAAAAAAAAAAAAAAAAAAAAAAAAAAAAAAAATATATATATATATATATATATATATATAAAATCGCAAACCTAAAAAGAAATCGAAAAGTACAGTAAGATTACATATGTACAATAGCAACGAGGTGCTCCTCCAAGCTCCTGTATCGAAATTTCACAATCTTTCTTTCTCCTCAAGATCTATCTATCTATCTACAGTCCATCCCAAAGTATGTACACATAAAAAACACCTCATACCAGTCAACCAAAAGATAAATCCCAAGCTTCTTCATTACAACCCAACCCGCCTTAGTAAATTTCTTTCCTGTCTACTGTACAGTATTACCTACCTACCTACCACCACTACCTAGTACCTTACTGTATAATCCCACCTTTTCGCCATTTCCCACCTTTTCCCACACAACCACACCACGACAAAATAAAATAAAATGACATTTCAAAACATACAATACTTCCCATCTATACTGTACAGTACAACCCAAGAAACCGTTGTAAGCCCCACAAACAACATCCCAATACAAAGATAATTCAGAAATCACAGCAGCTCTTCCTTCCTTCCTTATGTCAAGGAAGGGGGACTTATTTCCAGCTTTCTGTTCGATAAATCCTATTGTTTGTTACCTGGTACAGTAATACCGGTACAGTACATAACAAAGAACTTACAACCCATCATCTATCTAGACAGACAGATTTACATGCATTCAATACAGCGAACACAGCTAATACAGCTAATACAGCTAACACAGCTAGCTACTCAAATCCCACAATCATCATTTCATTTCATTTCATTCCCATTTTCATCCGGCCCCCCTCCCTCAAACCATATATATGCCTTTTCTTTTTCCCCTTTGTCATCCTTTTGTCTAGATTCCAGAAAGACGAACGAACCCTCGATTCTATAAAGATGTTTATTTACAAGTAAGTCAAGTCCCCCACCCCTGTTAAGAAGCTTAACCATAACCAATTTTCCCGTCCCACCCGCAATCCAATCCACAACTATTCACACACACACACCAGCACACCAGCACACACCCAGAACCCCCACCATCAACCAACCCAACCAACCAACCGTGACCGGGAAAATTACATTCGCAACGAATCCTACTTCTACTTCTCAGCCGCACTCCCCTTCTGCAACCCAACATCCCTCTTCGCATCACTCTCCATCTCATCATTAGGTTGATCATGTCTCGAGTACATCTTATACTCAATCGAATCCTTGAAGCTCAACTTGCCACCCTCGACCTGCTTTCGCGTAGCAGTCAACCTGGATTTAGGAAGACCCATCGACTCCAGGAATTGAACAGCTTATTTTCCATTAGTCAGGTTTCTCAGGCAGGTAAGAGAACAAAGGAGGGAGGGGGGAGTTAAAACTTACAATCTCTCCATTCGACGTCCTTCCTTCGGTTATCCCATTTCAGTTCTCCCGCCATGATATCAATGACCTTTGGCAGTGCTTCCAATGCCGCCTGTGCATTCAGGAAACTCAATCGTGTGCGTCGGGCAATGACATCCACAGCTGTCTGCGCATATTCGTGTCTAACAGCATATCTCACCTCACCATCAATAAACGGATAAAGCGGACTGAGTCTCTCTCCTCGGACGGGGAACCGCTGCTCGGTAGGGGCACTCAAAGCAGCAACTGTCCACGCTCTATCACCGTAAGATTCGGTTAGATGTTTTGCGACATCAGTTTCGATGCCGAAGTGTTGGATCAGGTTGATGAAGAGGGTCTTGGAGTAACCGTGAGCACCAACCAGTTTTACCTGGTGAGTCTGGCAGGAACCGTTGAGGTGGGCGCCGTCATCGATGGCTTCTGTACCGCTGACATGAGGTGCGTTGAGAACAGCTTTAGGTTGAAGTTTGAAGTGGCTGATTGCTTCATCGACACACTCTTCGGCCATTTGACGGTAAGTAGTCCACTTTCCACCTGCACAGGTTAGGAGGCCCGAGGGAGATATGTTGATGAGATGGTTTCGGACCAGAGATTCGGTGTTCTTGGCGTTGGGGTCCTTGACTAGAGGACGGATTCCAGACCAAGCTGCGAGAACATCACCTCGTCGGACATTAATGTCTGGTGCCAGGTATCGTCTAATTTCAGACAGAATCCAATCGATTTCTTCTTCGCCTGCAATTGGATTGTGGGAGATTTTGGTTGGTGCATCGGTGGTACCTGCAATGGTGTTTCCTTGCCATGGAAGGAAGAAAATCACTCGCCCATCTGACGTTTTTGGGTCGATGAGACCCATATTTTGAGGACTGTAGTAACCCGGAAGAACAATATGAACTCCAGAACTAGGTGCCACGATTTCCTTGACTTCCTCGTCATCCATCTTTCGAACACCGTCTGTAAATGGCCCTGTGGCGTTGATTACACCCCTGGCACGAATGAGAAATTCATCAGCACGCTGACCGTTCTTCTCCTTGACCAAATCCTTAACCCGAGCTCCGCATAGTTTACCATCAGCGTCCTTCTCCAATCCTGTGACCTCCATATGGTTAACGACTGTACTACCGTAAAGTGCAGCAGTCATAGCCAAAGAGACATTCATCCTGGAATCATTATGGGCCCCATCATAGTAAACCAAAGCCCCAACCAAATTTGTCTTCTTCAGCATGGGAAAAGCCTCCAAAGCCTTGCTTTTGGTTAAAAAGTACGAACTCTCGATTCCTTCAGCACCAGCCAAAAGATCATAAGCTTTGGTGCCGCACCAGAAATAAGGAGCCTTCCACCACTTATCCAATGGCAACATGATCGGCAACCAAGACGACAGATGGGGCGCCGTATCCAAAAAATATTTCCTTTCCCTCAGAGCTTCCTTGACCAATGCGTACTGGTTATAATCGAGTTCCCAAAACGCCTTTTCCAGATATCTCACTCCACCGTGAACCAGTTTCGTACTCTTACTACTCGTCCCACTGCTGAAATCGTCCCTCTCCACAACGGCAACCTTCAAGCCTCTCGTCGCAGCATCCAGCGCTACACCGGTCCCTGTGGCTCCCGCACCAATGACCAATAAGTCATAAATCTCATCCTGCGTGTCTTTCCCACCCAGTATCCGTGTAATTGATCCCTGGCCCCCGCTTCTCTTCAATTCTGCAATCTGCTCCTCCCGACTTCTAACCTTCGGGAACCGTGGCGGACGAAAGGTACCTCCTTCTCCATACCCCGGAGGCTTCACAACCGCGGGATCGGACCCGGGAATATTCCTTGGTCGGTAAGAGAGATAGAGGAACGTTCCTCCTACTGTGACTGCCCCCGTCGTGTACAGAAGTGGTTTCGCGATGCGCTGTCGAAACGCCATTGTCAAAATCGAGTCGGTCGGGTAGGAAATTAATTATGGTAGGAAAGGAGGAACGAAAGTAGGGGAGCAAGGGAGATTTTGTTCGTTGGGAGAATAGTGAGGCAGCAATTGTCTGGGGCGGGAATATGGGGTACTCGAGTAATCAACAAAATATATGGAATCTTGTAGAGGTCGGGGTGGAGTGGAGAACTGTCTGACGCTCCTAGTGCAGATCAGCTTTTCCCTGATACATTTAGACCGGCTGATGAGGGAAAAGAGGGTCGAGTGAAGTGGCCAGGTCTGGATGGGTGGTTAGGGAAGGTGAAGCGAGTTAGGGGTAGTGGAACGCTGGAACACTACGCCATAAAGTCGAATCCAGCAGGGACGTGGCAAAAAGGAGAACTTGAGGTTGATGGCGATGGTGATGGCGGCGGCGCGAGATATAGCTTTCTTTTCTGAACCCAAGCTACTGTTTTTATGCGCGCATGTGAAGCAGTCAATCCCAGCTCCAAGGGCCAAGACCAAGGGAACCTTATTTTCCCTCCAATTGGCAATTGGAGATTTTGCCCGTTCGGAAGATCTACATTTTCCGATCCGGCAATGGCGGCCTCGTTGCTCAAATCCGCGTCTGGATTGGCCACCTGCAGCTTTCCATGGAACACGAACACCATCTGCGATTTCGCCTTGGGTATCAATATGTAAATGGGGTTTAATTACAGCCATCCCTCCTTGCATCTTCCCCCCCTTCTCTATTCTAGCAAGATATACTACACAAGCCTAATTACAATAGCCCGCCAATGCTGTATATACAAAAACTAAAACAATATTAAAAAAAATGTTATAGAACGAACGCCTGGAAATCAATATGCAGCCGCCGTTTTTCCACTTCCGAAATTGCTTCGGGAAGCATGCCAACCTACCACCCTAAACCTCTATATAACGAGGCAACAAAAGAAAGAAAATGCAATGTATGTAGTGGGAATATATGACAAAAGGAAACAAAAAGGGAATTAATGCAAAACAGGGTTGTCCCAACTGACATCCCAAAATGCGACCTCGTCCTCTCCGCTCATCGTAAACCCATCGCGATTGAGTTGAGGCCAATCACCATCAATTCCAGAGTCAAGCATGCTAGTAATATCCATAAGCTGACTGATGGGATTGTTGTCCGCTGGCAGTGCGAGTGGAAGTCCATCTAACTGATTAGGAAATGGGGTCCAGTATATTTGCTGATTGAAAGTTTGAGCCGACATCATAATAGGATTGGGGTGTTCCTGTTGTTGAGGAAATGGTTCCGAGAAGAGATCTGGCGCTGAAGATTTACGATCCGGTATTGATTGATATGCGTGAGAGATGGCAGGAGGTACGTTTGAATTCGTGGAGCTCGGAGAACCAATGTCGGTTTCCATCATGGCTTCCATGATTGCCGAAGGTATGTCTTTGAACGCGAACCATTTTAATACCAATGCTCGGATAGCTTTAAGATACCTTTCTACAATAGGAAAGCTTTGAAGCATGTCGTAGAGCGCACGAATGGCGTCAGCAACATATTTAGCTGTCGCGTCCATGATGTGGGGGGCAAGATTCGCGGCGGTTATTCGAACCAGATGAATAATCCCTGCTGTCATGCAACAATGAGTGAATATAAAACACATTTTACTAAAACCGTAAGTTGCCTTGTAGAGGGCCATTGCTTCAGATATTCTGGTTGCAGCTTCGCCACATATCTGACGAGGATTCTTGGTAGAATTGACGAAAGAAACCCGTATAAAGGGGCGGAATAGTTGGATCACGCATGTATGATAGTAAACACTAGACTTTATTAGCATTTCCTTTTGTTGAAAAACGAAGACCATACTGTAGAGTTATGACATGGGGCAATGTGGGTGAGTTTTCCTTGATTGCCAAATTATATGGCAAGGCCTTATACCAAGCTTGAAGCTTCTCGTGGTGAAGTTGTAGTCGGCGGCTGGTAATCCGATCTCTTGGTGCGTAGAACATCTGCACTATATCATCTACGATCTCACAGAGATGGCCCAAATGGACGAGCAAAGTATATCTCAAACCTGGCTGCTCCAGACGGTTATTTCCACTAGACATTGCTGCCGTACCAAGAGGCCTCCATGGTTTTCGTTCTAGGTGATCCAGAATTATTGGCTTGTCCATTCTGATGGCCGTCCAGGGAACAAGTGAGAGACGTCCAACACAGATAGCCCAGGCAGTCTGAAGATAGTAGCATCCCCAAAAGGTGATTCTACGTGCAGCCACTTCCGAGTCAGTAAACTTGTCATTTGCATTTGTTGGTACAGGCTGGTCCTTATGCAAGCCAAGTTCCATGACCATACCCATCGTCTGACACAAGTAACTCCAACCACTACTATCTTGGTTGTTCATTGCCTGATGCAAGGACATGATGCCTAACGCTTGAACGGTGGTGAGTGATGGTTTACCAGCATCTTCGTGCAGCAAGCGGACCGCCTCGGCAAAAAAGTGATTTCCAATCGATGAGGGGTCATTGGGATTCGCTCTAGCCTCTCGTCGGTCAGAATAATGACAGCCGATCGCTAAGATGGCGTTGACGAGTAGAGGTGTGCAGTACTTGAGTTTTCTATCTTGCATCCCATGCAAGAATATCTCTTCTGAGAATAATGTATACATTGGGTGGCCCCAAGCTAGATACACGTCCAAAAGATGCCGAATGAATTCGTGGTTGTTTGTGACATTGGTCCAATTTCCGTAATACATTTGATCCAGATTGGAATTCTCGTCATTTTCCAAGAGATACAGATTTGAAGTGTGACCATACTGACGGATATTGCCCAGCTTGGTGGATGTTTTGATGGCAAAATTTTGCAACTCTCCTTCGAGGTATGAGGATGGCGCGGTCTTTTGCAATGCTGATATGCTGATTTTCTTGACGCCTTCGGCTATGGAATCCCAAGTATCTTCGGGGTTTGAACGAATCAACTGGACAATATCATCCACATCGGCTTCAGAACCCTTCCTAATGGCTTCCAAGATGGCATTTCGAGGTCCAAGATCGTCCTTCAACTGCGCAATATCTCGTTTCAAGGCGCCCTTTCGGCGATGGTCTGAATCTATATCATAAAAACAGGCCTCAAGGGGAGTTAGTACTTGATATAGTATACTTTCTTTGGCCAATTTTGGAGTAAAGGAGGATGGATGACTAGGCGCAGCGGAGAAGTCGGGAAATGCGTCGCCTCTAAATGCACCCCCCTTGCACCCCCAATAGAACATCAAGAGCTTCTACTTGGAGAAAGTGGAACTTACCGAGTGGTAAACAGAAGAACACGCATGGCAGGAGGGATGAATGCCGTCGCACTGTCTCAGTTAGCGCGTGCATGGAAAAAGGAAGTAAGCTGCAGGCGCTCTTTTGCGCATATCGCACTCAACGTCCAGTTCCAGTTCCAGTTCCGACTAACCTTAGATTTCCGTTTGCGACAAGGCATGCATGCACTCGAGATACATCGTCTCTTGGGTGCTGGCTCGCCATTGTTGCCGTTGCCAATGTTTGCGCTTTTGGGATCCAGCGAGGTCGTCGAGGAGGAAGAGGGGGTGGAGGGCTCCGTCTTTGGCAGCAATGACCTGGGCGCAATCTTGGGATTCATCACGCAAATGAGGGAGAAGGCATTCGCAAGGTGGCGGGTAGGGCGGGTAGGGGAGGAGAAACGAGGGGGACGAGGGGACCACGGGACAGGCTACAGCTCAGGTTGTGCGACGTGAACGCTCCAAATCGTACCAGAATGCTGGGTCTGGGTACGAAGTGGTACTCGGAGTAGATTTTGTGTGTCTGCACGCACGAGGTACGGTAGTTGGTACGGAGGTAGATGAAAGTCTCAGCCTTGTCCTTGCTGCCACTGATTCGTCGTGGTGGCCGTGGGTGTTGCGCGAGAGGTTGCTGTAGCTGTAGGTGTGGGCTGTGGGCTGTGGGATGTGGGCAGTAGGTAGCCTGTATGGCCAGTACGGGTACTGATAGGTAGGCTCGAGGTAGGTATGGATGGACCTCCTATGGTACGCCTATGGTACGCTCGACATGCCAACGGGTAGCACTGCAGCACTGCAGGCACTACCTAGGTAGACACTGCAGCGCAGTACCCAAGCCAACCCAAGCCCAAGGAAGGAAAAAAAAATACCCGCTTTCTCCGGGTTCAGACTGTCTGGGCAATGTCCGGGGCCTGGTCATGACCAGTCAGAGGGCAGAAAACAACCTGGTAAACCTCGGGGAAATTTGAGCTGCTGCATTGGGGTTCAATGGGTTGTACTGCAAAGTACTTCCTGGTGCTTCAACCAGTGTTTGGTTGTTCGACCCAAGCGAAGTGACAGGAAGTGACAGCGGCCCAGCGGGGTTCAAGGGGATGAGTCGCCTGTACGAGTACCGACGTGCGACTGTACCATACCCGTACCGCCGCGATGGTTGCGGGATAGGCACGTGGCGAGGGGTTAATATAGTGCTTACTCTGCACTCCAAAGTCGATACTCGAGATAAAGTCGATAGAAGCCTTATCTACCTACCTACTTAACTTAACCTATGTGTGGTTCTTCAGAAAGACGTCAAATACCTAGGTAGTGAGAGGTGGTCGTTCGGTGGTCATTCCATCTACCTAGGTAGGTAGGTACGGGAAAAACCCTTGACCCAATGCTACTTAGGTAAGGATTCGTCTACTAGTGTAACGTCAACGTCGGGAGCTACAGGCACTCTAATCCATAAGTAGGTGCTACCTGGTGCTACCTGGTGCTACTGACCTCTAGGTCCGCCGGCATCTGTTCCTTCTTCCCGCTGACATATGTCACTAATGTCACCGGTGATACCCCGAAACGAGTCCAAGCCCAGCAGAACGTCATGGGTATAATCACGTGATTGATTTAATCGTCTACCGGGGCCTGGCTACCCCACAATCGGAGTCATGTCGGATCGGCGTCGGCCTCTGGTAGCATGCCGATTGGATCACCTTTTCGGTCGCGGGCAGCGAAATCTTTACGCGTCGAAAACCAGTATCAGTACAGCCCATGCACGACGCCTTGAACCATTTCATATCCACCGAGTACCAGCACCTACCTACACCACTCCTACCTAGGTACAGCAGCCTTATATGCCATTGAGTGATCATTGCCGAAATAATGAACTCATGACAAATATATTCCTATTTGCCTTCCATCATGTCGAGCCAATATGACCTACCACTGTCCGACGCGTACAGCCATCACCCTCCAACGCGTTCTGGTATTCTTACTCCAGCTTCAGATCACTCGCTCAACATGAGTGATGCCCTGCCCAGCTCTTCGGGTGCCAAGAAGAGGAAGCGTGATGGCAGTACCATGGAGGATTTGTTAAGAGATACATTTGTAGTAAAGGTTAGCAACGGTCTCTTCCATCTTTTCCTTCCTAGCGCAAAGTACTTCTCGCTTACGACCACAAGCCATATCCTACCACTGTATTCGTAAAGCCTCGAGCTCTCCAACCCCTCATGCTACTACCTCGGTCCTGTCTACCTCTAGCTTATCTTGATTTCACCCCTTCAACGAGCGCCCTTCCTCAATCCAGACTATTCGAGACACACGTCAAATTATTAGAATTGGAGGAGCGCATGGGAAATGAGCCAATGGTGTTGATTGCGCGACTTGATGACGGGAGGACTCTGTACGCAGTGGAAAGGGAGGATCGAGGGTTATATGTTTTATGCCGACTCGGATCATGGGTCAATTTACATCAATTGAGGACCGCGTCAGTCGCATCGTGGCAAGAAGTCCCAAAGGGACAGGAAAAGGGATTTGGAATTGGTTTAATACCGACTCACCATGGGGCGGTTCCTATCACCACTTCCGAAACACACAAATATGATAAAAAGAAGAGATTGGCAATAGAGGCACTTCAGTCTATGGTGAAACGACCATCCACTGCCATCTCAACCGATTTCCAGCAGGTCAGTGAGGGGTCACAACCTGTGGACTCACAACACACGGAGTCTCAATTGTTACATGTGCCAGTAGAGGCGCCCATTGCCGAAGAACCGCAGGTTCAACGCACTTCAACAGAAATCCTTGATAATGTCCGGACGCAGTACCTGGAAGCACTTTATCTTTCCAAAGTATGTTCTTGTCATGTCACTTCCCACACATTGCTAATACTATCCAGGCGTCTCTAGCTTATTTTGCCAAAGGCCCTCTTTCTCGAGCTCGGGCGGCTTTTCATCTTGATTACGACTCGAACCTTGAAATGAACGACCTTGTTGCATTTTTAGAGAGCCTTGTCTTATCAACCACACAAGTTGACAAGAAATACCGTGATGGGTTACCAACCTGTGTTTCTATGATAGACATTGAAGATAGTGCCAATGAGAACCCAAAAACCAAAAAGAGGAAAAGCTCGAAAAAAGTAAAGCCAGGGAAAAACGGGCTTTATCCAACTGAGGAGAATTTTATTCGACAATGGTGGGCAAGCCACGACGATGACGCGGAATCAGGTGGTCCTGGCAATTCCAGGGACGAAGTAACCAAGAGTCGGATTTCTCAGCTTCGGATTAGGGAAACACAGCTCCAATTGATCATTATATTGGAAGTGCTTGCTCTCCAGCCTCTGGTAGTAAAGCCAGAGGAAGATGATGGTCTACCCTCGGCCCTTCCACAATCCGAGACACCACAAGCGAAAACTAAGTCGAGCAAAGCGAGGAGATCTGATTTTCTGTCGGTGCTGCTTGATGTCCATATCGATCGATTATGCATTTGGCAATCGATTCAGCTTGAAATTGGTGGAATCGTACCTTCTGGAGATAGTCAAGCACAGGAGATAGGTGGTGCAACCGATGGGCTAAGACATACAGATAATATCCTCCGTGATTTCTGCGTCGAAATCATCGCCCCTTTGTAAGTTAATGGCGGTGAAAGCCACTGTGCTATTCTAACTTCTACAGTTTTTCGGCTCGTCTCCCAGAGCGATGTGCTACCATCAATCGAAAATTGGGAGGACCTGTGGTCATGTCTCCACCACAACCAAGAGTATCTAAATCAGCTAGTTTCTCTGGGGCCCCAGCGCGACCAGGTGCAGCAACAAAGCGGCCAGTTCCAGCGAAACCACGTAAAAGCTTGCAACGTGTCTTGACAGACGAAAGAGAAAGGAGGAGCATGTCACGAGGTCCTGAAAGAGGCATCTCGTTATTGAGATCTGCATCTATCCCAGGGTTCAAGCGAGAGAACAGTGAAGCCCCATCTTTATCAGGAATCCCATCCGTTGATTCGCAGGGGATCATCAAATCAAAGCACCTTGCGCGCAGAGAGGTGGACTTGGGGAGTCTTATTTCTTCCAAAACGATGAAAGAAAATAAACAGGCAAAGATAGATGCAGAACTCAAGGACGCCATTTCGGCAATGAAGAAGCCTAATCGGGAACTTGCTGGAAAATCTTTGGTCGAGACTGCCGAAAGGCGGTCGTCGTCTTCTGCTCATCCACGAAGTAAGTTCGTCCGTCAGCATGCTCTTGACTTGTTGCTAATATGAAGCGTAGAATCCAAGAAGCCGGTTAGAAACCCTCTCTTCCAGAGTGTTCAAATCTCCGCAACACCAAAAACGAATCGATCAAGAGATGTATTCTCCAAGCCCCAACAGCAGCAACAATCCCACCAAAAGCCACGTGAACAAGAGCTGGATACTGTTCCGGCATCAAGCGCTCTACGCATTCCACAGTCGAGTATACTAAGAGCTTCACCGAAAAACCCACGTTTCTCGGTTCAGGCAACGCCAACTCGAAGGAGTTTGTCAAGACCATCCAGTATGATGGATCTCGGGCGTGGAAAAGAAGCAACACGTCCTCCTTTATCGCCATGTCAAATACGGCGGTCGAGTGCTCAACTCTTCGCAGCGGTCCCTGATTCGGCTGTGAAGGCCGCCCCTACTTCTTGGGCCCCTCAAGGAGGTATTCAGGAAACACCAGTGAAGAAGAGAGCTATTTCGACAATCTTTGACGATGAACATCCTGCATCGTCCCCAAACTTTGATCAGGAAAACAGGAAGAAGCTGGAAGTAGAGGAAATTATTAAAGTGGTGGAAAGTAGTACCGTTACCGCCCAGCAGCAACAGGGCGAGTCCATATATAAATCACTGGGATGGGATGACGATGATATTGATGACCTGGCATGATTATAATGACGAAAAGAGATGATATTTGTTACGGAAACGGGTAAGAAAAATATACAGGATAGAGACGGTGTTCTCGCGGGATGGGACCTTTACCTACCTAGAATGGGGTGGAAGGACTGGTTTGTTTTTGATTTTGGGGAAGCATAGCGACGGCGATGGCGCAACCTGGATATTGCGTGGGCTTTTCGCTTCTACCTACTTATATAATGCATTGGGTGAGTAGAAGATCATCAGTTAATGATATAATCGAATGAAAATTTGTAAAATCTTACTTCTTTGTAATGAGTCATAATCTAGCAACATACTAACGAGTTGACTCCAAATTATGGCATGGAATTGATAATTATTAATAATTCCTTTAGAAGAGAATGCAATCACTACGGAGTACCGGGTACCTATGAGCTTCCATGCCTCATTTGGTGTCAACAACCTGGATGTCTACTATGCATCAAAGTGGGGAAAGGAGTAAGGAGGGCTGGTCACATGTAGGTTTCTCCTGGAAGAATGAAGAAATCAACCTCTTACGACATGTCTAAATTTCCCTTGAAGAATAAAGGGGTATTTAGAGGACAGATAACATCTCGAAAATCCAAGAGCCCAAGATCCGCACCTTTACAAAGCAACAACAGATGCACGTGCCAGAAATCCGATATAACCCAGTCGCGACCCCGGATTTTTCTTTAAAGAACAGCAAGAGGTTACTCGTACTTCAACACCAAACCCACTTCCTCGCAGAAGCCCACCACCAACCAACCAAACCCGACTCTTCCTAAGCGCTTGTGCGGTACTCCGTACCACACAGAAAAGAAGACGATCTTTAAAAATAAAATACAAATTAAATCTCGCGCATCCGCGCAGACTGTAACCAACCATGGATATCCTTCAAGGTCAGTCCTGTCCGTCCCTTTGGACTCCAATCCCAACACCAACCAAGCTAACACACAGGGGAAAAAAAATAGAATACACACCGTACCTCTTACAAGCCTACCAAACCTCCGAACCCTACATCCAGCCTGTTCTCACCCCGCTCCTAACCACTCTGACGACCTTCCGTCGAACAACCTACCCGCTTCTCCTGCCGTATCTGAATACCGCCCTGGAATACGCACAACAACAACCCGCCATCGTCTCCTTCGCCGTCTTCCTGTTTATCGTCTTTATTGCGCTGAAGGTGTTGTCGTTCATAAGGAGGGTGATTGCCTTCTGGGTGTGGGTTGTGATGAGACTTGTTTTCTGGGCGGCGATGGGATTGGTGCTTGCGCTGGTTTACCAGAGGGGGCTTGAGAGGACAGTGGGGGATATTGTGGGGTGGACGAAGTTGGTGAGCGAGGTGTGGATGAGGGAGTATGAGAGGTATCAGAAGGGGCAGGCTGCTGGGGAGTATGGGAGTAGAGAATACATGGCTAGCAGTAACGGGAAGAGTGATTGGCGGTAGTCGTTCGCTTTTTGGGAGAGGGGGCCTGTTTTGGTGGAGGTGATGATATACCAGTAGTGAGAACTACTGTTGATGTGGATCTACAGCGGTTTGAGAGGATTGAACTGCATGGGATACGATCATATAATGTCTCTTAATTATTGAGACGACTCTCATGAAATAACGCCAACGCTATGCACCTTTTACCCCAAATTCCCAGTACCAAAACTCCTTGAAAAGATCAGACCCAGATCTAGACCAGATTGAGCCCAAACCAGAGCTCGCCGCTCAATCACCGTCTTCCATCTCCAATTCAGCTGTATCATTAGGTTCCTTGGGCTCCTGCGCCTCATGATACTGAATAGCATCGTCAACATAACTCAGGATAGCTCCCACACTATCCTCATCCTGCACATCAAGTCTCAAATAAGAAACCATACTAAAACTATCAATCAATCCAGCAACCGCCTTATTCAACCTCTGAAAGCTCTTTCCCCCCATCAACGCATCCGTATCAGCAACCTCCCCCAGACCATCATCAGCCTCGGCATTCGCACCCTCATCCAGCAGCGTCGTATCCGGATCCAAAAACCTCTTCAATTCCCGCTTCGAAACCTGTCCCTTGACCAAATCCATCTTGCTAAGTATATTCACATGCGGAATCTCCAACATAATCATCGCACTCATCGCACTCAAGGTGCCACTAAAAAACTTCGCCCGATCCACCACAAACGTCGCCTCCAACAAATACGCCGCGCAAAGCTGGATATCCAATGCCCCCGTCTTGGTCAAGTGCTTGACCAGCGCGGGCAGAATCGGGATATGTGTATACAACTCTATCTGACCGGGCATATCGATGATGATGAGATATTCCTCCGTCAGGGGCTCGATGGCTTCGGTTAGGAAATCGAGGTTCTCGAGGAGAAACTCGAAACAGTAGATTAGTCCCCCGTTGGGACCGAGTCCCATTTCTTCCATGACGTCTTCGAGCGAGATGAGGTCTTTGATGTCGAGGTCCGGTTCGTGGGTGAAGGATTCGGCGGCGGGGTCTAGGTTGATGTAGAAACAGGAGCGTCGGTTGTGGTTTAGATGTGTGATTAGGGCGGTGCAGAAGGTTGACTGGGGATGTGTTAGTTTGAGGAATGGGTGCTGGTGGGTTTGGAGGTTGTACTTTTCCTGCGCCGGCCGGGCCCATGACTACGACGCCGTATTTGGACATTTTTGGCGACGGGGGTCTTGTTGTGGTGATCAGTGGTTCTCTTCTTTTTGGGTTGTGGTTGGAGGGGTATTTTTGTTTGGGAGGTTTGAAGCTTGAAAATGCCCCTCTATCTGATCGCAAAATAAATTGTTGCAGCCTGGGATTTAGGGCTGCCATCGTGGCATGGACCTCATACTCGAGTAGTGCCTCCCAGTGAGTAGAAGTATTATGGATTTGGCCTCTACTACTTTGCAATAGGAAATTTTGGGTTCGCTCGTCACTCTACATTTAGTCAGTTACTAATATGAGGGTTTGTGATTATTTTCGTACCTATGATTGATTGATTGACTTGGCTCTTATGATTTTCTTCATCTTGACTAGAATTACTAACTGTAAATTGACTTACTTTTCATAGTTCAAATACGAGTTTGAGGTTTCCTACAAGTCCGTTTGTCTAGATTGAATATATGGGAGCAATTAGAGAGCAATATTTAGCCATAGACAGTACGCTTGAGGTATGCTACGCAAAGGTGTGAAGTTACCTATCCATGTTAACGAAAATTAAGATCTTACACGAGTATTACTTGGCAATTAAACCTGGTATGTTTTATTCACAATATCACGAATTGTGCAGTTATCAGTTGAATGATGCTACAGAGTTGCAAGTGCTGGATTTTATTATTCATTAATTTTATTCAGCAGTGAATATCAGACTTGAAAACAAAAGGCTCGCTTAAGGATTAGGAGAAACCCAATGAAGGGAAAAGTCACAGAATTACATATAACAAAATCACAACCACAGTTTATATGAACATATAAATTCATAATATTAATTGTGAATGTATACCTGATTGATGTGAAGAAATCCCAAATAGAATTCCCTGGTACTCCCTTTCACCAACCAAAGTACTTCATCATTGCTCAGTTGCGTACAGTAGCATATCTCGTAGACATTCCCTTATTCATGATATATACAGTAAAACCATTCGCACCAACGCCATACATACCTACCTAACCCGTAAGAATCTATGCCCTAGACTGAACAATTCTCTAGACTGCGCCATCAAACCCATTACTCCATTGTACCGTCAACTGCCTCGCTTCATCCTGCATCCCCAATTGCTCCATAAGCGGTAATAACCTTTCCAATGTTCGCCTAATACCTGGATCCTTCGCGTCCTCCCTTCCAAACATGACTTGTAGATACGTAGCATGAGCCTGCTCCAACTTCGCTTGGCTCCCTTGAGCCTCATAACACATCGCCAACTCCTCTCTCGCATTCAAGGTCTCCGGGTGTTGTAAACCTAATGCCTCACAAGCTCCCTGAACCGCACGATTCAGAAGCTCCTCCGCCTCTGGAAACTTGTGGCTCTTAGTACAGACACGACCCAGAAACGTAAGTTGATGAATTGTAGCGGGATGTCGAGATCCGAGAGATCTTTCTAGAGCGACTAAGCAATGCCTGGAGAGCTCTTCTGCTTCTCTGAATTTGGAGCGTTGGAAATAGACACGGGCTAGTCTTTCCTGGGCATGGATAGTTGCCGGATGATCGACACCCAATGTTTGGGTTTGGGCTGACACGATCCACAGTGTGAGTTGCTCAGCTTGTGCGTAATCTTCTTGATCGTAGTATTCTGCCGCGCAAATATCGAGGAGCTGTAAGGTTTGAAAGTTATTGGGGCCGAAGAGCTTCTTGAATTTTGCGACTCCGTCATTCAAGATTTTGATTGATTGCTGTGTTCGCCCAATCCGGGTATAGACCGACGACAAAGATTTGTATATATCGAGAAGGAGCTGACCTCGGAGATGTTTGCTATCTTCATCATCTTCATCTGGAGGACTTTGGTCGCACTCCTTTAAGATTTCTTCATACTTCTCGACTGCGTCGTTACTCCTTCCCTGTCTTTGATAAAGGGAACCGAGTTCAAAACCCAGACGCTGTCGATCAGAGCAGCCCTTCTTCTTGATGATTTCTGGATCCGAAAGTCCCATTTCGAAGAGCTTGGTAGCCTCATTATACCTTTTATCCTGTTTGCAGAACTGACCTAAAACGCACCAGCTGACATTGCATTGCTTGATATCCTCAACCCGATTGAGACACGCTATTATGTGTTTAACGAGCAACTTTTCGACTCCTTGTAGCGTTTTCTCGTCTCGCATACGCCAAAGCTCAACAAAGGTAGCCAGACCTGTGAGGACTTTGCTAACAATAGCTTGTTGCTTATGGGGAGGATGCCGTCTTCGGAGCCACGACTGAACCAATGTGTGCATACGGAAGCTTTGCAGATTCTCCTCTCTGTGTCCAAACCCATTATTGAACAAGGTATCAACCATATCCTCTAAACGAAGCCCTGGGCCCCAATTAGCTCATAAAACTTGCTCCAAAACGATACAAAGACGTACCTGAACGCTTTGAAATGGCCTCCAGAACAAGTCCTGGAATGTTTTCAGCTGCTAGGTATGAGCATAGATTTAGTAAATCTAGAGCATCATGGTCCTTGGCTTTGACTTCTTGATAGCTTGTCTCAAACACCTCGTTGACGGAAGTTGAAAACACCATTTTCATACGTGTTGCATAGTTATCCCAATCTCGGTGTATTGCCCCTCTAAATCGGTTGAGATATTCGGAGGGACTCAGATTTGTGGAGGCCATGTAGTTGCCCGCTTGTGTTATCGCTAGTGGGACGTAGTCAAGTCTCCTTACAAGCTCTATTGCAGTCGATTGGTGGGCTATTCCGGCGTCAGCAAAGCGTATAAATGATGGATTACATTTGATCTCACTATGTGGGCAATAATATAGTAGAAGCTTTATAGCGTCTTCTTCAGACATTCGGTCCAGATGTATACTGGTACTGTCTTTCAAGAGACCACGATGGCGAGTCGTCAGCAGAATATGTCCATTCTTGGTATTGGGAAAGAATCCTTGGATCCATGATTTTTGTTCGTCATCTGCGCCGTCGAAAACTATTATCCATTGCGAATTGTTTTCCTTTGCGAGCCATGCTCTTACTAAGTCAGTTGAGCAGGAGGTCAATGCTTGTCGTTCTGAGTGTCTTGCGAGATTTGAGCTCCTCGCAGATTCAGTGCTACTACTAGTTGACTCTGAAGAGGAACTGATGTTCAATCTCGAAGCTTGTGTTGTCTCCACATTAGCATTCCTACTTCGCGATAACCTACGCTCAATCTTGCAGAACGCTCTTTCGACAGAGACACGATTTTGAGCATCAATCCAAAGAATCGTGGAGAACTTGTGGCTGTATCGATGGATAAATTCTAGTGCAAGTTGGGTTTTCCCGATTCCAGCAGAGCCATAGATCTCCACAGTAGATGGAGTTCCTCTTGATTGTTTGCTGTTATCAACGTCAAAAAGACCAGCACGTAATGAGTCTAAAGCCGTATGCCTGCCAGTAAAACGATCATTGCGAGGTGGGCGTATTTCTATCAATTCGGAACTATTGAATCCCGTCTCATTTGACTGGGCAGATACTTTGTGATATTATTAGCAGATATTTCGTCAACTATTTCAAGAATGGAAAAAGAAAGACTGACCTTTATCCATTGCGTAGTTTGACCAATGAAATTTGCTTTCATCACTGGCTTTGTTATAGAGGTCCTCAAATACTTGTATGATCACCTGGTAATCTTGGTCCTCTTCGCTTCCAAAATCATTCACTCTTTCTACCTCGAATGATTTGGTGAATCTCGATCTGTTCGTACTTTCGAAGCTGTCGCTGATGTCTTTCGGCTCCTCGAGTAGGTCTGTTGAAATGGTTGTAGGCTATCTTACTTATGAGTAACAAATCTGCAGGGTCAGTGGGAAGCTTACCAAAAAGGGTCTATACGGTTGATGAGGCTTTTTGCAGGTGTGAAAGTGAATTATGGAAAAGGATTCAGAGATACTTTGGAATGATTCCATCTGGAGCTTCAACCAAATCAAATCCTTGGGAGTAGATTTCCTGGCTTCTTTACCAGTCTCTCCCACCAGATGGGACTCCAAGACCGCTGGGACTATGAATTCGCCTGAAATTTGTACATCCGGAGGATTCAATAAAATCAATCCAGTAGTTGACAATTTAATTCCCCTTTCTTTAGTTGTGTCTGAATCGAGGGAGAGATGCGACTGAAGAAGTGCACTCTTTACTAAGAGACTACCGGTACCATGCGCCACAATTATCAATGGTCTGTCCGGTGTAGACACCCGGACTTTGACAAGAGTTTCGATTAGAACGCGGGCTTGTGAAGTAATAACATCCTTGATTGGATACGAAGAGTACCATGGAGCAGAATCGTATCCGTAAGTCAAAATCCGGATGTCACGAAATCGGGGGTACATTAAATCCTTGGGCCAATTAGTCTGGGAAGAAGAATTGTGGTTGTGAATAATCCAGTCTTTCTCTCTATCGCCATCGAGCCCATGAACAAAGAGAACGCTGGAATAAAAGTGTCAGTACTGTGAGAGAATAGAAATAGACATGGAGTTGATTTACTCTAAAGCTGGTTGAGGGGGGTTTGTCCATTCGAAGAGACCGTGGACAGATCTTCGCGTCCGGGGTTTAAGCTGCAAAGCAGCGGCCTGTTTGATCGCATGAATTGACTCAGTTCGTGTCTCTACTGGACCAGACCTGACAGATAATGTAGTTATTCGTCGGATTCCATTCTTCAATGCTGGCAGGCGCCTCTTGGGACGGCCTTTCTCCTCACTCCCCTGATCGTCTCCGACGCCGAATAACATTCTCCGGACGCTTTCTTGAGATGGAGTGACATCAAAGTTGCATCTGAAAAGGTTTAAGTATATTCACTAAAAAGAACAACAGGCATCATGGAAGTTTACTTACCCACGAAGCTCAGTATCTAGTTGATCCAAGTGCCTCAACCCAACTGGATCGTCACCGAATGTAATAAATTGTACCCCGGATCTCCAATCGTTGACGTGAAGATGATTGAGATCCTTTCCAAGTACCATCAACTGGGTATCTATATGCTCGTCACCCTTCCAAATCCCATCCGTGAGGACATATAGAGTAAACGGCCGAGGGCGCTTCGCCGATCCAGCCCTAGGTTCACGCATGGCATTTCCATACTCCTTGAGGATGAGACCAACACTTGAATTGATATCCATCCTTCTTTTCTCCGAATTAAGCTTCATATGTCCTTGTTCCAAAAACTTCAACAGCTTCGTGGTTGAACGGACGCCTTTAAGCCGATACTTGGATGTGGCGAAGGACACGTCAATGCCATCAGGGTCAACACTTTTCAGTATATAAGTCAGAGCCTCGAGGGTGTTTTGCACTTCATTCCAGTACAATGACATAGAGTTTGAATCATCAATAATGAAAATCTTTCAACAAATTAGTACCAGTCAAGTTATAGATAGATTGATGGTTGCACTTACATGATCTCGTTCACCCAATCGATTAAGCGATTGTGGATCAAAAAGGGGATCAATTGCGCCACGTCTAGTTTTTCTTCGTACTTTCCAGTCAAGAACATCAGAAACAGAAAGCGGCGCTTCCGAGACATGACGACCGTCTGACCTAGGCCTCCGTGGACTGCCTGTACGCCCTCCAAATATGCTATCGTGTTCTTGTTCTGTACATGAAGAAGGTTAGCTATTGGTTGTAATCACACCGGGAATGTTAACGCCAAAATCAGCATTTAAGATCATCGGTGTTCTAGTCTCAAAGAGAAGCTAAATAATCAAGCGAGACTTCTTAGACCCCATGAGGATGTCAGAACAACAAGATCTACTTAATGCCTCTTTCATCGTTTGATTGAAAGGTAGTCAGCAGTATGATTTGAAATTAGGATATCTTACCAGCACTAAAAGAGCAACCGTCAGATCCTGATACCAGAAGTCTTGGAGTGGGTGGTAGTGTGCTTTTGGCAAGTTCAGTGTTTACGGTGTCGGGTAATTGATGGCTAGATATTTGGTCCACTGAATCGAGGTACTCATGTTCGGTGTTGTTGTGTTCGGGTTTGTTCACAAAGTCATCGACCGGTGTAATGCTTTCTAATTCCTGCCCATGAATCTCCTCGCCTACTGTAGATTGTAAATGAAGATTTGAGTTGCGAACTGGAAACGCCTCGCCAGTCTTTAGGCGAGGTATCTCATTGGCTGATGAAGGACTTCGAAGTATGACTGGCTTTGTGGGTACGTTATCATTTCGTGGGGGGATAGTTTTCAATGCCGCGTACCGATATTCGGCTTTCGAGAGAACCCGTTCAGATTTTACCAATAGCTGATCCGCAGTTGGACGCCCAGCTGGCACTTCGAGCATTTCCTCAACCATAAGGTCTAAAACCGACTGGGTGACAAAATCGTCAGAACGTAGTTGATTAGATAACCTTTTGTGGTGTTCCTGAACAACTTCCAATACTTTTTGACCATCGTGGAAGCTTCTCCTTGGGACGTGGTTATGCTCGGCATCATTTTCGATACCACGTTGATGTTGATAATGTAACATCCCATCATACCCACTTACCATCCATGTCGCAACTTCACTAAAGACACATCCCAAAGACCAAATGTCACATGAGTTCCTCTCTTTCATGGATAGCGGTATGTGATGATGCCCAGCAAGCTCAGGGGAATCTTGGAACACGTCTTAGTACATGCCACACTATGAAGGAGAGTTACATACCATAGTGCTGGTTTTCATTTGAAATATTATCGATTGGTGCTTTTTTGGCGCCGGTCTTATTTGAAACTAGATTTGCAAGCTGAAACTTCCATTTATACGGACTGGATGCCCCATAACTAGCAACGAGGATGTTTGATGGTTGTATATCAGGGCACCATCTGAATAAGTTAGCATCAGTTATATGACAGGGGAAGGGACCATAATACCCTAGGCTAACACTTGGCTCACTGGGGATGTCGTTCGATGGGATTTTATGTATTGCAGCTAGGGCCTTGATAACGATGAAAATCTGTTGCCAAAAGTTGATGATGTCCCATCCGTTGACTGGTGGGGCTACCTTCTTCAGATACTCATCCAAACTCCCTTGGTCCACATATTCTAGCAGTATGTTGGACGTATTGTCTTGGACATATGTTCCATAGTACCCCAGAATACCCTGAGCAGATCCTAGCTGCTTGAATGCCTTCACTTCAGCGTCATACATAGCCATGTCATGCTCTGAGCTAGAACTATAAGATTTCAACGCGAATTTATTGTTGCTAGAAATACCCTGTTCAAAGAGTGAGTAAGATCTATGGTTATAGGGGTTCAGACCTACCCGTTCTTCCTTCTCCGTGTGTAGAAAGTTGTAATCTTCATGAATGGTCACTTTCCAGAGGTCACATTTGAATTTGCTACTGGGTAACAGTTCTCGAGAGACGATTGGCAAAATCTGTTGGGGTACGAATCTTTCATCGAGCGGTCTTCGGAAAGAGGGGATGGTGTACCTCCACTGATTTTGACAGAATTCCTGATAAAAGTTCTCTTGTTCTGAGGACTTCGGGAATTTTGAGGGAATATTCGTTTGATCGAAGGGTAAGTACTGGTCCCGAAGCGCATCATGTTTTGTGAAAAGATGGATCAAATTCGCCCTTCCAATGTCCAGAAGGATGCAGAAGACTGCCGTGTATCTTTTGAGGATGGCTTCAGGATATATGGGGGGTTCTTCGGGGTCGTAGAGTGCATTGAGAATGCTGCTTAATCGCTGATTTTGATTCTCCGAGAAGTAGACTTCCACAGCTTTCAATGGAACAAAAGGTTCAGGTTCAGGTTCAGGTTCTTCACTATCTAGCTTCGAGACCGTCACCGAGTAGCAGATAATTTCTTGGATTTTGCTTCTCAAGTTCCCAAGTAAGATATCGAGATGGCCACCGATACCAGCATCGGTACCATGAATCGTCATCGTGCCGGCTTCGTTCTCTCTTCAAATTTGCTGCTTCATATCACAACGTATCAACTAGAAAAGAACGCTTATTTTCGATATTGTTGCGCTTGCGCTTGCTAACCAATCCAACATATCGAATGCCGTGGTCTGATTGTCGTTGTTGTGGTGATGCGACAAGCTTGTAGGACAAAAGCCTGATGAGGTGAGGGAAGTGGAGGGAGTCGGCTGTGCTGTCGGCCTGCAAGTGAGCCCACCAGCCTGAGCTGTGAATCAATGGAACGCCACTCGCTAACAAAATATGTACAGCCAACAGTCAACAGCCAACACCGCAGCTGTGCCACCAAGAGCTGAATCACATTGGCGGCGGCGTAACCGGAATGACTCTCCATTTATCATCTGTACTCGTATCTGTGTCACAATACTGAAAGAACTCGTGAATGCCGGAAAGTTGAGGACTCCATGGCCTGGTTTGAAGGGAGTGAGTGAGCTGGGCTTCTTGTTGCGCTTAGAAGCCCCTCCTCCCGGCTTACCCGGTCGAGTTTTGCCATCATTATTGTAGCAAACCTTTCTAGGATAATGCTTCTCGTTACATACTGTACAAGTCGCCGTTCGCTGATCTAGACAGTTTTCTTCATTGTTTCTTTCCTCACTTTATACTCTTAGCATTCTGCGTAGGCTGACAGACAAAGATGGAATTTATTACGAACTCGAAAACACTACCTATACCTATACAACAAAAGTTTAGAAAGGAGACTCAGGTTCCACCTTCGTTAGTTGATTGAGGGGAACAACTGCTGCTTTCCTCGCTACCCTTCCCTTCAGTTTGAGTTGCAACTTCTTCCACGTTGTGTGCTTCCATATACGGCCCACCTTCCTCATTATTACACACAACTATGTCATATTTCTCACCATCCTCTGTGCTGTGTAACCAGGACCTGATTCTGTCAAGCAGTTTTGGTTTTACCTTCTTCTGCTGTTGGACTGGCTGCCTCTCTGTCCAGGTATACGCCAATCCAACTATAATTCCACCAGAGATCTTTTTCGTCTTCTCGGCTGCTCCTGCTTTCTCGTGGTCAAACTCAATTTTGCCATCGAGAGGCCCTTTAATAATAGCCCCGTGGCTAGCAAGCGCTGTTCCTGGAATGGTGTTCTCGAATCCGGCTCCTCTGCTTGTATAATCTGTCGTTGCGACCTCCACATCCTCGCAAACCAACACCTTTGTAATCATAGGCAGCTTTGTTCTTCCAGTCTCTTTAAAGAGCGCTTCTATGGAGGCCAGGTACGTGGGATCCTGTTTGAGGGCTTCGAAGTTGGGTTTTATTTGCGTCATATCATATGTTTTCAGCAAGTACACCGAAACCGTCGCAGATTGGCCTTCTTCGGAACTCGCATCTAAGAGAAAGAAGTGTTAGCAGGTATAACCCAGCTAGGGAATTTAGCCCGGCGAAAAATGGGTGTTAGGAAGTATGTCTTTCCACACATACGCGCGCCAACAAGATCCGTCAGTTTTCCTCTTGCCTCATTCTTTTGGTCCTTTCGAGATGTTTCTTTCACAGACTCTAGCGCATTTGCATTTCCCATCAGTCCCTGAACTAGGTTCTGCGGAACAACTTCAATTCTTGGTTCATATCGGGTGAGAGGATAGACATGATTTTCTACTATCCTACCCAGGAGTTTGTCGACGTAGCTGATGTTTGCTCCAGTTGGTAGTATATAATAGTCATCAAGAATCTTCAGAGGTGTCATTTTTCGTTTCGAATGCGGTCCCAGAAAGTCCCAGAAAGTCCCAGAAACTAGTGCTAAAGTATTGATGGGCAAAACATTTACAGGTTGGAGGGGACTCGTACCAATTTGAAGGCTACCCCGTCCTTCTACGCTGCGTCACATTGCATTCGGTAAGACGACAGTGGACCTGAAGACTTGCAAAGCCCCCTAGATCTTCGGTGAACGCCTTCACAGCCTCAAGTCATATCGCCAGGAAGTCAGGAATAACAAAAGCGGCAGTACACCCTTCTCGTTATCTCATCCTGCCAGAGTAGTTTTCCTCGTCATGCTGAGCATTTGGGATGATCCAGAGCATTAATAGGAATATTTTGCAGCGATGCTGGGCGATCATTCCTTGATCTGAGATTAACGATAACTAATTATCAACTGCCGCTTTTGTTACTTCGAGGGATATTTTGCGAGGCTGTACTATCACCTTCCTTAATAATCCGCCCCCAAGTGGGGTATTTTTGCCTTTCCCTGGCAAAATGGTTTCATCAATTCTGTGCATGACACCAATATTGGATCTGATGACTAGGGTCTGGACCAATCATCGGGGAACAGTTTGGCATTGTGGCTGTATTGAGTCTACAGCCCTGAGCTTGAGCCGCATTATTGGGGTCCAAACCTCTCGGTTTGTTTTTTTGGAAGTGTTCGTTGCCCGGTTGCACACCGAGTTATTTTTGGATATTCTCGTGGGACAAGGTTTACCTCGAAAGCTTGAAATAGGACCCTCTACTGCATGCAATCTCAAGAGATGTACTAGTAGCGCTGAGGAAACAATCGCTAGTGGTCAACTACTCCTCGCATACACAAAATAATGTACCAGTCGCCCTCGTTGAATGAGTTCTCTGACCTAGCCATTCTTCAGATCATTTTAATTTTGGGCAATTCATTTCAAGGATATACGTCCTGCCAGCTCCACTAACTCACTCACTGGAAATACACATAAGAAACCGAAGTTGAGTAGACTTTACTCCAGTGCCGATGGTAAGTCAACTTCGTCAAAGTATCTGTCAAAGTATCTGCCGAACAAAACGTTGATTCAATCATCTTTGATAGCCATGTCATCCTCTTTACGATTGCCGTCTGTGGCGTCGGACTTTCATAGAATAATCATCCAACAATTAGCTTGCCAGAAGACATTTCAAGATGGGAGACATTTCTATCGCGTCAAAATCACAGTAGATGACAGGCCAAACCCAATTGAGCGTACTTTCTACGACCCATGTTCGACTTCAGACCACGAGTCTTGCTTAATATATCTCAACGAAATGCTGAACGAAGGGAAATACAATGCTGCGATCGCAAAGAGTACGGATGTATTGATAAATGAATACGGGGAGGAGCTTTTCAGACGACTGGGATTTGGAGAGTTTTCTGGCGCTTTGAGGCGCGCGAAAATCGTGATAGAGATCAGAGAATCGGGCAGCCAACAGGATACAGAGAATACAATCCACCGGATACGCTGGGAACAATTGGAAGACCAGGAGCTATGGCCCAGAGCCAAATCCCGAACCATTACCGTCAGAAGGGTCACGTCACAAATTAATGTTATTGGGGGTCCTGCCACAACCATGCGCATTGGAGAAACGGTTTATCAGAAGGAAAAGGGTCGAGTAAATATTTTGTTGGTAATTGCTCGCAGTTTCGAAAAGAATAATGGACATTATTATGATGTCAATCCTGGGGTAACTATGAGCGTAATACTGCGCATTAAACGCACACTTGAAGAGAGAAAATCTTACCACAGCATAGCTTTGGAGGTAGTGAGACCCGGAACATTTGGAGCATTCAAAAGGCATCTTAACTCGCGTCCCTACGGATTTTTTGATATCGTTCACTTCGATGTACACGGCCGCGTTTCTGATCAGGATGTGTTGGTATCTCACAGTAACAAACTTATGTTCGACATGTCACTAATAACTGTCTATAGTCAAGATCAACAGCGTTCCAACACCTCGTATCTACACTTTTTACACGAAGACTTCTTACGAAGAGACTCGGAAGATGCAAAGGACAATTTAGTTGGGATTCCAGCAAAGGCTATAGCGGATGAACTTCATCGGCATCAAGTCCCCTACGCTGTCTTAAATGCTTGCAAATCTGCCAACCCTTTCGGCGGCAATGAGGGAAACTTAAGTCGACTCTTTTCGATGGAGAATTCTCTAAAGATACTTGCCATGTCCTACAACATCTCCGGTGCCGCAGTGAAACTCCTCTGCGAAAAGTTTTACCATAGTTTCTTTACAGACCTTGACTCGTTCTCAGATTCGGCACGACAGGCACGAAAAGGCCTTCGTGATTATCGGGTCCGGGTCGAACTTTATCCTCGTATCGAAGTTCAAGATTGGTTTGTACCAGTCACTTACGCCTACCTCGATGGCCACCTCTCTAAACCGACGGAGAAATTGGCACGACCATGGTTAAATGTTTCCCTTCGTTCTCGTTCACGCATCAGCACGAGGAGTGTCTCGTCAGCATCAAGTTATATGAGCTCAAAGAGCGTCGAGCACGATGGTTCCAGATTTTTAGCTCTTCGAATAAAACCGGATCTTGTCTTCGAGCGACTGCTTATGCGCGACAATGTTGTGCGTCTCTTTGGTCAGTACAAAACGTTCTTTGTGGTTTCAATCTTCGTGGATCCCAGAGCCCACAGAGATTGAGAATTTCATTGTTTCAGACAGTCTTTCCACGAGCCATTCAATTTGGAATTCTCCAAATCTATACTGACTCCGTTACCCCGCAGGCCCCAGTGAAATCGACAACGAAACTTATCTCGGATATGTGACTGATCTGTGGTGTGTGACCAGCTTCACCACACAACCTTATGACTTCGATTGTGGAAGTTACATGGGCCCACATTCAAGAGAGGGTTGGGACCTTGACAGAGCTAGAGAATACATCTGGGGCTCAACTCTCAGCCCACCGACTTTCTTTGAAGATTTTCCCTCGAGTCTCAAGCACACGAAGAACGATTATACTCCACGTCCGATAATTGTATTCAAATCAGCGGAGGCGTTATTCCCTCAAGCACCCACGGAGTCACAGCTTCTGCGCATAGATTACTTGAATGAGTTTCTAGAAGAAGTTCTCATCTCTCCTACCCAGAATCACCTTCCTTTTTTCCGTCCTCCTTATATCGTCTTTCTCTCCACTATAGATATACAATCACAGTCCATTATGACTTTTCCAAGGATTGGTGGAGAAAGATTTAACTACAGTGGGCCGGCCAAAACTGTTCTTTACACGAGCCAACGGAGATGAATGTCTCGCTTTGGATTTTACAATAAGAATACAAGCATCACCCAGTAAGCCACAGTAATTATATTCAAGTAAGTTGCAAGAACAAGAAGCTGTGTCGGTAACCTGCTAAAAGAATCATTTGCAGCCGGAATAATTACCCAAATTGCTATGCTTCAAAATATATAACACCTTTGTGGTATATAAAGCCATTCATGCAATCTTGATCAATGTATGGCTCCTTTGTTAATAGTCGAGGCCCACCTTTACTGAGCCGAAAGATGTGCCAACATCGAGGAGGAGTGACGCGTAGGTTCAATTCTCAATAGGAAGCTCCTGGTGGCAAGCACCTCCTCTGGGTACAGACGTAGAAAGATGACAGATTCTTGTTATCACCCGAGGCTGAAATTGCCATTTGTTCTCTTTCCTAAATTTGTACAAAATCGATAATTAACCTTATGCTTGATCAACGTAGGGCTAAAGTGCTTGGTTTCGCAAAGTGCGTCTTTTGTTTGAAGCTCTAGTGTTGAACCCCCTTCTGCAGAGTTGTATATCCCGACAAATAAGATTCAAGTCAACTGGCATAGTTAAACTCACATCCATGCTTTCAAAACCACACTTCAGGATGAGATCTTTGTGTTGGTGTAAAACAGGGTGAACCAATATACTCTCTTTGTGAAGTATGATAATCGATTGAAGAGCTAACTAAGGATAAAGCGTTCGAGGACTTAAGTACTCGAACGCTTGTATCATGTGACTATATAAACATGTGACTTGTGAATAACATATATCCTAACACTCGTAGTACTTTTAAAGAGGTTTTAAAACGTAGTAGAGTAGAATAAAATAAGAAAATAAAATAAAACGTATAACTCTAAACATATATAAAAAAAAAAAACTCTATCCCTTCCTTATTCCCTTGTAACCTAGGCGTTAGCTGTTACTACGATCATGTTTGTGTCGATCAGAGCCTTTAAGGCGTTGTTTACGTTTACCTTAGTCATAGCATTAGCGGGATTAGTCTTACCCTCGATCTACGTTAAGTAGTCGATATCCTTATACTTAAAGGCGTCTCTTAGGTATATTACATCGATTATTAGTCTCTTTTCCTTTGTCGTTCCGAGTTTGACGAGGTATTTATAAATAGACTTAGAATCTGTATAAATCTTAAGCGGCACGTGTTAACCGAGGATATATATTAAGGTAGTCTTTATATATATCGCTATATTATAACCTTAGCTGACTATATATAGTTCCGAGGTAAGAACGCTCCGGGTAACTCTCTTATACTTTATCGAGCTCTAGTATAAAATATTAGCCTTGTTATAACGGTCTATTAGTATAAGGACCGATCTGAGCTAGGACGTGAAGTCTATATTATTTATAAATGATCTATCTATAAAACAGACAAGCTTAAGTAATAAGAGTTCTAGTAGTACTAATTTTATTCCTCGATCCTTATTCTTAATCTGCTATTTAATACACTTGTTAAGTGTGTTAATATCTTATTTCTTAGGGGCGTTTACCTAGGCGGCGAAGGAGAGAGCGTAGGCAACTTCCGGCTAGGCGATTCTCGAGATATAGGCTCCTAGCGCCTAAATTACCTTGTATTTAGCCGGTCCCTTAGCTAACTTTAATCTGTCCTTTGTCTTCTACTTCTAGGTAAGGACTATAGAGCTATCCTAGTTTAGTGTAGTAGTACTACTATTAAATTCGAGTGGCTTGTTAATAGTAAGCTTCTCTTAAGGCTTCGACTTTAGTTCTAGCTTTACGGAATTAAACTTAGCTTCTTCTCTTACTATAAATTTAGTGTTCGCTAGTATTAGTAAATCGTTAGTTTATAGTCCGATTACGCCGAATACTCTTGTTGTTTCTAATTCGTTTATAACAAATAGGTACTAGTCGAAGGTTAATAGTTCTACAGATAAGTTATTAAGATAGAACTTAGAGTATCGAGCGTACTAGTATACTCCTACTTCGGGTATCCCGTACTATAGCTATATTGCTTTACGTATCTTGTTGTCCTATTATAGTATAGGGGGGTTCCGAGGTAGTCGAGTAAAGAATTGTCTAGCTAGAGGTTCGCCAGTTTCAAGATATACCTATATAATATCTTATAAGTATAGGTTAAAACCTAAAGTTATAGCTAAGTTTATTATAATCCTTTAGCTAACTCTCTAAATAGTTGGCGATTCGGTCATTACAAGGCTCTTCTCTTTATCTCCCTAGGCTTAGATAACTAGTCGAGACTTCTTTCTTTCTTTCGGCGTACTTTTATCTTTTACTATTCTAAGGAATTTAGAGTTAAAGATCCTTACGTCTAGTAGGACTTTTAATTCGTCGATTAGGTTAAATAAGTTTAGTTCCTTAAATCCGCGTATTTCTTCTAGGTCTTCTAGCGATAAGGTTGTTAATCTAAATATAAGGAACGTTAATCGTTCCTTTCTAGGTCTTCCGCGGCCTCGTTTAGTAGGTAGTAAGGTTGTCTATCCGAGTAAGGTTGTCTATGTATTTAGCGTTCTAGTTTCCTTATAAGGGGTGGTTAGACTTGGTGGTAGTCCTGGTTCCTAGGCCCTCTAGGATCTTAATATATAAGTGGTAGCTGAGATTAATAGGTCCGAGGGGGTTGGCTTATCTTCTTCTGTGGCTTTCTTAGGGTTACTTAATAGCTTGTCTAGAGTGTTCGGGTCGTTTTCTTCCTAGTAGTATAGTTTTACACACGTAGATCTAAAGATTATATCCTCTACTAAGGGGCCGGGGATGTAGACTATTATAGTTTCTCCTTCTAGCTTAACGAGTTTATATAGTCCTTACTACCCGTCCTTTTCGCGGAAAACTTGTACTAAGTAGTTAAGCGGGAGGTCCTTTAGGTGTAACGTAATTAGACTATTTGTTATATATAAGGTAGTTTATACTTATTGTTCTATATAAAGACGTCGAACTTCCTTTATTACTTTTTACTAGGCGATAGCGCGAAATACTATATCTATAGCGGGTACGTCGTTATAAGACATCTAGGTATAGGCGCTATATACTAGTAAAGTTAGTATAAGGCCGTCTAGTCCTATAGTATCGTTAATAGATTTAAAGGCTATCTTTAGCCGAGTTTGTCGTTTAATTAAAGGCGCTTCCTAGGTAATTATTTCGAAGGCGCGGCGTACTATATTATAGTATCTTTTAACTTGTCCTACTAAGTAATAGGCTTCTATAGGTATAAGTTTAACGTCGATGTCTATTGTCTTTACTAGTAGTCGGAATTCTCTACTTACTATTTATAAACCTTAATCTATTGTTATTATATCTAGTAGTCCGAGGTACGTAGATATCTATTCTCTAAAGATTAATTCCTAAACTGTTTTAGCCTTAAGGTCTAGTAAGAAGTCGCTACTTTAGTAGCGTATAGCTTTATTAACAAGGTGGCCGACGTAGCTTCCGTCGATATAGTAAATGTCGAAGTAAACGTTAAAGTTAAATTTAGCGTTATCTTATATTAAGAACTTAAATCTACCTAGTACCTTCTTATAGAATTAGCACTTGTTATAGTACTCCGTTAGAGCTTCGATTGCTTTATAAGAGACTTCCTTGTGGCCGGCTCTTTTAAGGATACTATATAGGCGGTCGACAGAGAGGTGGCCGAATCTTCGATATAGGCGGCGAAGGTCTACTTCGGAAAGTAGGTATTTATAGTAGTTGTCGTTTAAGGAATAGCCTAGGTTCTTTATAGTGCCCTATTATAGGAAAAGGTGTCCGTTTAGGCGTCTTATAAGAATCGTTTTATTATCAATAGTAATAGTGTCTGTTAGATTGTTATATAACGCTTTTAGCTTATCTAGATCGTCGATATATATAATAAATAGTATGTTAATTCCTTTAGGTATTACTTAAAAAGTAACGTAGCCTATAGGCGAGTCTATAGTAACAGACCCGACGTTCTCGGTAGAGCCTATCCTATATCTAACCTTAGTAGTTCCGGCTATAGATTTATCTATTTTAGTAGTAGGATAGATTAAACAATATATCGAAAATTAGGCGTGTCCTACTAACGATACTCCTACGGCTCTTATGTCGATTAAAAGGCCGAAAAAGTATGATTCTAGGTACTAGAGTAATAATATTTTAATATCCCTAGATTTTAGGGAGAATAGGATTCCGGCGGTAGTTATATATAAAAAGGCTTCGTTATAGAAATAATCTATTATTTTCTATATATTAATATTATTAATACTTCCGACGCTTATTATAAATACTTTACCTTTATAAATGTAGTCTATTATATCTTCCTAATAGTAGACCTCGGGCTACGTGCCTTAGTCTTCTTTATAGTTATCCTCTTAATCGAGGATATCGTCGAGGTCTTCTAATACTATAAGAGTCTCTTGTTCTAGCTCGAATTCGGCTAGAAAAGTGTTATAGTAAGAGTCCGAGTTTCGGCCCGGGTGTCTGTTATTAAAGGCTTTTCTAGCCGCTACTTGTTCTTCTAGTATATAATTATATAATATATATCTAGACCGTTTATAAACGTAGTATTTCCTGTCCCTTGCGTTCCTATAGTTTAAGGCATTCTAGCTTGTTCTAGTATTATTGTAGGATTGGAAGCGACCCCTAGATAAGCCTCGGGGTAAAGGGGTAAACTACGTAACGAGCCTCCGCCGCGGTTACTTTAGTAGAATTCACCTTTACAACTATTTCTGAATTTAGGATATCCTTTTAATTTAGGACTTTTTCGTACGTAAGTGTATACATTTAAATCCCTCTAACGTCTAAACAAGCTTCTAGACTACTGCCGCGCGCGCCGCCGCGCGAGGTATTAGTTATAGCGGTTAACATTATAACCCCGTCGAATCCTTCGATCTTAAGGAATCTAACGACTAGTAGGCCGGCTATAACAATACCGCCTCGACTCGACCTAGGTAGGGGGGTGCCCGATTCTTACACTATCGCGACTGCTATAAAAACCCGCTTCGCCGAGATAAAGAGACAATACAACTTAGAGAAGGACACGATAACCGAGTTTACTACTATAGTAGACTAGTTCGTTTCCTCCTATAAGTAACTAGACAAGCGTAAGGCCGCCTACGTACTTGTAGACCAGGTCCTACACTACCTTACAGCGTCTCTATTCGTAGAGACCAACGGGTAGGAATTTACACCTATTTACCTATAGCCTAGTAGCCAGCCGACAGCATCGGGCGCGAGATCCCTCTCTAGGTCGGTATCCTTTATAGACATCGTCGCGGAGGGTATAGCGGAGACCCTAAAGAACTTAGGGGCAAACTTAGGGGTAAACTTAGGGGGAAAGCACAAGCCTCCTCCCTTCTCTACGACTATATCGGGCGGCGGAGTGTCCCTTAAAAGCGGGGCTATCACTACCGAGCTATACTAAGCTTAAGAGGATCGACGGATCCTTATCTCTATTACCCTAGAGGCTTATATGTCTCGGCGCCTCGACCTCTAGCCTTTCGCCCTTCGTTAGGAACTCTATAATAAGATCGCGGGAATCACCCTAGGGAGCGTCTCGGAACTAAGCGCTACCCGAATAGGATAGGCCCTCGAGCCAATTGACCTTACGACTTAGGATCTCCTACTCTTATATAAAGGAGTTCTTACTAAAATCTTCTAGGCGACCGCTATTAAAATCCTAGAGAAGTAGTACAACTACGCTATCTACGGGTCCCCTATACCCTTAACCGGCTCCTTAGAGGAACCATCTAAGCGGTAGAGGCTATAGAGGATAAGATTAGAGCCTAGACTAGAGTTACCCTAGTTAGCATTCGCCCCTCGAGGCACAGGGTAAACTTAGTAGGTAAGATTACTATCGTCGCCTCTTTCCTTACGCCGGTCCGCCCTTTCTATATTTTTAACACTAGTGACTATACTAAACTTATCGATAAGAAACTAGCTATCGTCTAATACGACCTAGGCTACTAGGGATATTACAATCCCTTAAAATACATTCGATATCCGCGATATAACAACTACAGCACTCGAACAGACCTCTACGAGGGACCGGCAGGAGCTAACTACACCTACTCCCCTTATTACGCCAACTGTCAAGGCCCCTACAAGGCAGGACACACCAACTGCCCCGCGGCGGCGACTCGAAAGAACGGCACTATTATAAAGCCTACTAGGAAATAGCTAGAGGTAATCAGACGACATAGCAACAGGGAGTACCGCGATAGCATTACTTAAGTAGGACCGCCAGCCTAGGAAGGCCTACAAAGGCTAGAAACACCAACCCCCGAGGGCACAACACCACATCCTTAACAACCGGCTTAAGGCTAGAACGTTAATAATACGGCCCGAGGGACGAAGCGCCCCGCGCCTAGAGCGAGGGTACAGGAATATAAGGAAGCCGGAAGCGCCCCTCTACTAAGACAACAGCTAGGTAAAAGCCTAACTAAAGTACAAGTACCCGCGACCCCGCTCGAACAACCCCTCTCCTAACGCCCCCGTAGGGACATAGGGAGAAAGAACCTTAACGAAGCTACAATCTTTACAGAGGCCTTCGGACCTGCTGAGGAAGCACCCCCACGGAAGAGCCAGGGACGGAAAGGCGGCTCTAGAAGGGAGACGCCTAACCCTACGAGCTATAACGGTATAGACATCGACCTAGTCACCCCGCCTACCCGATTATAAGTCGAGCCATTCGGCCCTACGGTACTGGCCGTACTCGTAAGCCTAGAACCCGGGACATACAAATCCTCTAGGCTAACGTAGCTAAAAGATAGGAATGTTATATAGCTATCCTTAACATCGCTAGCAACGAGGGAATCGACATTATATACCTATAAGAACCGTTAACGTACCTAGGCTCTAAGACGTAACAACACCCTAGCTTCGACACCTTCGCCCTAGTAAACGGATGGCTAAGCGTAGACCCGACAGTAAGAGAGGTAGAAAGACCTAGAGTACTAGTCTACGTCCGTAAAGGCGCTAGGCTACGTATAAACCAACACTAGACCCTAGGGAGGGACATAATGTGGGTTAAGGTCAATAGATATACAATCCTTAATGTATACCGAGCCCTAAACACAGCCGAAGTCATAGACTACGTCTCTAACCTTATACCACCGGCGAGTATAATAGTAGGAGGCGACTTTAACGTATGGCACGACATGTAGAAGCCCGGCATAGCCCCGACCCACAGGGCCTCGGAGCTCGCGCGCTAGTCTACTAACAGCGGTATAGACTTTATTAGAGTACCCGAGGACCTAACGTAGAGGTACGGCCATGTCCTAGACCTAACCTTCTCTAATGTCCCGTTTACAACCTCGTCTGTTCGCGACGACCTCTACAGCGGCTTAGACTATAAGACGTAAGTTACTACGATCCTAGGTAGGGGTAGAGTCCCGCTTAAGCAGCTACGCTACAAGGTCTCGGAACACAAGCTAGAGGCCTTCGCGGGCATTATAGCGAACAAGCTCGCCACGACACCTTAGATCCTTACTAACGGTGCCTCGCTAGACCGGTTTACAATAGACCTGTCGGATATCTTCGACGAAGCTATTAGGACTGTCGGGACGCTAGATATAGGCTAGGGCTGCCCTACTCTCTAGTAGACGGAGGAATATAAGGAAGCCTACGCTAGGTACCTAATTACTCGTCGAGAGACTATACTAGAGGAAACCTCTCTAGAGATAAGGGACTTCCTCGAGACCGTTTATAGTACGAGGCGGGAATACTAGAAGAAAGTTATTAACGGGGTATAGGACAACAAGTCGCTATATAAAGTAATTAGCTAGTATAAGCTAACCTCTAACCTTAAAGCTAGGCCTCTAGTCGTTAACAGAGTTACTATTAAGAACACCCTAGAAAAAGTAGAAGCGCTTTAAGCGGAAGTACTAGAGAGGTTTAGCTCGGTAGACAATCTCGACTACGACCCCTTAAACGAAGAACACTAGGACGGAAGAGGCAACCTCGAATAGGACACCTAGGTTAGTTTAAAAGAGGTTAAACGTAATACGATCAGGGTGTCGAGTACCTCTCTAGGGACCGACAAAGTTATAGTCCGCCTCTTAAAGGCATACTAGGAATCCGTCAAGCTCTCGCTACAACGGCTCTTTAACAGATACCTCGAGACAAGCCACTTCCCTAAGTCTTAGAAATAAGTAGAGGTAGCTATACTCCCTAAGGCGGGGGAGAAACGCGACAAGGCCTCGGTTCGCTTATAAAGACCTATTATACTCCTGTCTTATGTCTTAAAAGGACTCGAAAGAATAGTCGTAAGACGTATCGCGTAGACCGCCCTTATAAGTAGTCTCTTTAGCCTATAGCATAGCGGCGCCCTCTCGAGGAGGTCGACGATAGACCTAGTAGCGGCCTTTACTTACGACCTTAAGACAGCGCTCTTATCTAGGAAGTAGGTTACGATGGTTATAATAGATGTACAGGGAGCCTTCGATGCCCTCCTTAAGAGACGGCTTCTTAAGAGAATGTCACGGCAGGGATTCCTACTCCCCCTCCTACGGCTAATAGACCAGTTCCTTACGTAGCGACAGGTACGGGTAAGACTAGAAAAGACTATAACCCCGCTATACTCGGTCGATTACGGCACCCCTTAAGGGTCGCCCCTCTCTCTAATACTATATATGCTGTACCTCGTAGAACTCCTATCATAGGACACGTCCCTCCGCTTCGGTTACACAGACAACATCTGTCTATATAGGGCGAGTAATTCCCTAGACGAGAACGTAGAACTCCTAGTAAGAGATATATAAGACATCCTCAACTAGGGGACTAATAACCGTATCGCCTTTACCCCGGAAAAGCTAAAGATGATCTACCTTATACGTAGACGCTATAGTAAAGCCCTAGCCTATATAGTCAACGACAACCTAACGATCTACCTAATTATAACCGCTAAGAAACTAGGAGAACAGCTAGCGCTACAATGGCTCGGGGTGTGGTTCGACCGTAAAGTCTTATAGAAGAGGTACCTCGCCGAGAGGGCTTATAAAGCTCGTAAGGTAGCATACTATATTAGGAGCCTAGGTAAGACTAAGGACGGCCCTCCCCCCTTAGCCCTACGGAAAGCGGTTATTACCTACGTTCTCCCCTCGATCCTATATAGAACCGAGGCCTAGTATAAGGGTAGAACTAAGATACTACGCCACCCTCGCGGCTAGAACGTCGAGTAGTACGTACCGGTAAGTACGCGTAACGGATAGTATGTCGACCTCGTCGAAAGAACGCTAGCCCTCGTAGCTAGAGGGGTACTACCAGTCTGGCGAACCGTCCTAACGGTCTTACTTTTCCGAGACGTAGGACTGCCCTCCTCGATAGTAGCGCTCGAGGAAGCTAAGCTACGCTTTATAATAAGACTTTAGATAGTAGACAAGGACTACCCTCTTATAGGAAGGATCGAGACATAGGTTATCTCCCGAGGTAGAGGGACAGGCACTCGATAAAGAGACCTCTCGAAGGTATAGTAACTAGGTAAAACTTTTCCCCTAGTACCCCGCCCCGCCCTCGTAGCGCTACACTACAGCCTAGGCTATAGAACGGACCCTACCTAGGGAGTCCCTAAGAAAGAGGCTGCCGAGACCTTCTCTAAATAGTGGGTAGACCTTTATAACGGCGAAGTTATAATCTTCTTAGATAGGTCTAAACAGACAGAGGACGGCGTTAAGCGCGTCGGGTATAGGTACGCTATCTATTAGAACAGTAGACAGCTCGGGACTAGTTACGGCGTAATTAACAGTCTCTCCTACGTGTTCGATATAGAAGTAATCGGAGCCTAGAAGGGACTCGAAAGAGTGATTAAGACTATGCCTCTAGAGGTACACTCGAGGCTAATTACTCTCTACATCGATAGTACGTCTATAATATAGTATATACGAGGCAACGCCTCTCCTACGTTACAATAGGCCTTCCTCAACCTCTAGGCGGCTATAGTATAATACAGCGTACAACTACAGTAGTCGCCCGGACATATAGGGATCGAAGGGAACGAGGCAGCCGACAGGTTAGCGGACGAAGGAGCTAAGAGACCCTAGGACACGGGCATAGCAGGCTCCCCAACGATTAGCGGGATCCGCTCTATCTATAGAGAGCTGCGGCAAAAGGCTAGAGACGACTAGTAGGATCGTCGCTCGCCTAAGCTCTTAGAATAGTATAGAAACTTCGATATGGCCTACGTAGTCAAACCCCTCCTATACCTAGACCTCCCGCGGAATATACTATACTATATACTAGTAATACGCTCCTCCTATAGAGACTTCGCCTAGTACTACCGACGATATAAATACAACACCAACCTCTACTACTTATACGGCTATAATAAAACCGCGGACTACTTAGTCTACTGTTGTAAGTCTATATAAAAGTTCGCCCTGTAGCCCCTTAACCCCCGACTACCCCTTCTTACTAAGAGGGAGGGTCTCGACTATCTCTCGCGCCTTATAGCGGTACCTAAGGAGTTTGCCCAGCTTCTAAAGGTTATAGAGTTCTACTCTAAAATTTACCCTCGCTAGAGGACAATACGGCCCCTACCTAGATGGTTACAGCCACCTAGGCAGGACCTGTACTTATACTACTCTTTCCTTACACTTAGGCGCACTTAGGGGAAATTTAACTTTTAGACACTAGAGATTTTTTATTACTTTTAATACTTTTTATTTCTATTTCTACATCTATTTATAAAAATATAAAAACATTTTATTTTTACTACGTCCTATAGACGACGAACCTAGTACTAACGCGTAGCCTTAGGAAAGACTAGTAGTACCGCCTCTTTGTCACGAATCACGAGTACACGTGATATCTGTCATAATAAGAGGCGCAACCCTCGACAGGCACATCTAGGTTTCTTATAGCAAATAGGGATCGCTTAGAGTAGCTAAGCGATCCAAGGATTTTCATT
>UNPR01000270.1:0-56903 GCA_900536425.1 Hymenoscyphus linearis
ACATAGCGGGGATGCACTTTGCGGCATACTTTGGCATCAAAGATGTAGTACAGCTGCTACTTGATATTGCTATTGAGGCAGACTCCAAAGATAGTTATGGTCGGACGCCGCTGTCGCGGGCTGCTGAGAATGGGCATGAGGCTGTTGTCAAGCTCTTGCTTCAGACTGACAAGGTTGAGATTGACTCCAAAGACAACCATAGTCGGACGCCGCTGTCAAACGCTGCTAGGAGTGGGCATGAGGCTGTTGTCAAGCTGTTGCTTCAGACTGACAAGGTTGAGATTGACTCTAAAGACAACGATGGTTGGACGCCGCTGTCACGGGCTGCCGGGAATGGGCATGAGGCTGTTGTCAAGCTGTTGCTTCAGACTAACAAGGTTGAAGTTGACTCCAAAGACAACGATGGTGGGACGCCGCTGTCAAACGCTGCTGGGAATGGGCATGAGGCTGTTGTCAAGCTGTTGCTTCAGACTAACAAGGTTGAGATTAACTCCAAAGACAACGAGGGTTGGACGCCGCTGTCAATAGCTGCTAGAAGTGGGCATGAGGCTGTTGTCAAGCTGTTGCTTCAGACTAACAAGGTTGAGATTAACTCCAAAGGCAACTATGGTTGGACGCCGCTGTCAAACGCTGCTGGGAATGGGCATGAGGCTGTTGTCAAGCTGTTGCTTCAGACTAACAAGGTTGAGATTAACTCCAAAGACAACGATGGTTGGACGCCGCTGTCACGGGCTGCCGGGAATGGGCATGAGGCTGTTGTCAAGCTCTTACTTTTGAATAACGTGGATTGTGCTATAGAGAGTGATGATGGTTGGACTGCCATGGAATTAGCGGCCTTCAATACACATAACAGTGTAGAGCACCTTTTAGTAACCTCTGGGATACCTGAGCCAGAAGATCTGTATGGGCTGCAATTTATGTTTTTAGTAAACTAGTTCTTAATTTATATCTGCTTTTATAACATTAACGAGGATAGTTAATAAAAGCTGATATTTGTATATAATACCGCTATAATAGAGGCATTCCTAGAATAATTGATTTATCTTTACTTACCCGTTTTATATAGATAAGAAAAAAACCAGATTAAACACAAAAGACTATCTCTCGACCGAGTTAATATATGAGAATAGGATGCCTTAATAAGGCAGGGTTATTTAAAGAGTATACCGGGTTTTCTCATTAGTTTAAGTAGCAGGCCTTACTATTTGTGAACGTGTAGAGTAAACCACTGCTTGCTGTAATAAATACCGAGTCAAACCGAATACTACTATAAAGAGCGAACAACTAAGTAAGGAGAGAAGAGAGTTCTAGAGGAACAAGAGCTTATATACAGGGTTCCTCGCAGCACGCACGTGACGCACGTGACGTGCTACACGTGATCTGATCCTAGTTCCTCCAACTCCGTGACACTATTATCTCTGTTAACAATTGGAGTATATATATACATATATCATTTATCTGTTTCTTTAAGCCTTTAACCTCGGTAAGTTATTTATTTGCTTAGCTAGAGTATTAGTTGAAATCGGAAGCATGTCTATATCCTGTACAGGGACTATATCGATTACCATTGTCCTCTAAAAAGGCTCTGTCTTTATTAGCTTAGGTCGCATGTTACCTAATCTGGTAATCACTTTGTATGGGGCCTTCCTAGCCATATGTCCCTCTGCCGGTTTTTCAAACCTGGTTACCACGCGGCTTATAGTCAAGTTAACAGGCCTACTCGAGCCAAGCAGACCGAGAGCTTCTAGCAAAGAGGTGTTTCAACTTTGAGGATAATCTCTCGTTGCATTTATTGCGTCCAGTGATTCCCAGATTTGAGGAAGCTTCTCTTCCGTAATAGCTTGGTTCCTTCTCTCGGAGGGAGTGGTAGGTGTCTTTTTAAGGAGCTTTCTGTACTCATTAACAAGCTTAAATATAGCGACATAAGTATAGTAATCCATGGTTCCCTGAAACTTGTCTCCTTACTTTTTGCCCTCTCTCTTATTCTGCCGCTTAATATAATCGTTTAGTTGGTCTAGCTCCCTCTAATTTCCAAGCCAAGGGTTCTTGATAAAGGCTTTCATATACAGTACTACTAACTTGTAGATCTCTTTTTGAAATGGAGTCGTTATCGCGTGTTGCTAAAATTTGATCGGCCTAGAACCTTTGCTACTCTCGCTATTAGTAGTATCCTTTCCTTTATATTCATCTCCATGTCTTAGTGCATTTACAGCATTTTCAACAACTTGTTACGTTAGCTTTAACATAGAGGTGATACAATTGAAATACTTACTTTGAAATGCCCTATAGGCCTTCGACAAGGGGGCCTTTTTAGGTAAACGACGAGTGATTTCTCTTTATATGCCTGGTTTACCTCCTCTGTTGTACATATATCGGACACCCTGATACTGTCTTACTACTCCTTTAGATCACATTTTACGATGCTTCCAATTGCTAATATCTAATCCTCGGTACATTCTCGTTCTCTGTCTGTTTTCTTCTGCTGACTAGTGTAATAGTCTGGCCGCCCGAGAAAATATTATTTAGATCTGATGTGAGGTGCCTCACACTAACCCTTGTATTGATCTAGGAGTTGTTAGGTTATCACTAGGAGCTGCAAGGACAGTTCTAGAATAGAGTTGAGATTGATCGCATGGAGCGAAGAGGTCTAAAGACTAGCTGTTATTTAGGTAATTTCTACCCCTCATTGCATCCACTAAGCGAATGCACCAAAACACTATAGCAACCCACATTCACCTGTACAAAGGAACCCTCATAGGAGTTCAGAGGCATCTGAGTTATATAGTTCAAAATCCTAGTTAGGATAATGTCTAGATTAGTATTTCTTAGACAAAGTAATGTCTAAGAACAAAGCTGTACTATTATACTCAAAGGTGTGACAGTTCAGACTGTCACGTGATATTACGTGGTGTCGCTTAGCGACCCACACCTTGTACTTAGACTTGAGCTCTTTCGAGCTCTCCTCTTCTCCTCAGCTTAGAATCTTCAATAAGACAGTTCCACAGTGCCTAACTTATACCGGCGTAGTCGTGTATTCGTGCGCGGTCCATCAGCTGTGCGTGTCGTCACACAGTTCTACGATTCCATAACCTACACCTTGGACGTTCGCGTATACGCGAACAACATATCGTACGTGTCGTTGAATTTTGTCTATAAAAACGCTCTAGATCTGGTCTACTTCTGCTTAAAAGTTTTATAACATAGGACTTGGCTAAATGGGGCGAAAAATAGAACGCTATAAACTAAGACGCTATAAAACAAAGAAGCCTACGGTTAATACAGTGGTTTATAATTTTGAATTTTTGATTGCTCTTGTTTCCCTGTTATTTATAGTTTGTAATGCTTATTTAGGCACATATAAAATGAAGGGCGGTCAAACTAAGACGTTAGGTTACTATTCGTATCCCTATGTAGCAAGCTCTGTATAAGTAAAGTGGCTAGAGTTATTAGCTCTTAACCTCAATTTGTTAGCTTTACATAGTAGTAGATAAACCAGTTTAAACGCTGGCCTACAAAACATACACTACGTTTATTCTTACTAGCTATCCTGTCGCTATATCTTTGACATTGCGACGTGAAATAATCACTAAGTAAAACAGAAATACTAACTTTATCTAGTTACATATAATAGAGAGTAGTAGAATCCACATATCTGTTTTGTCCCTCTATATCATTCTCCACTTTAAGGGGAAGCAGAAAATACGGCGGCGTTTTGCACGCCTACGTGGCACGGGCCTAAGCTAGAGGTGTAAAAGGTAATCGAGCACAAGCTTAATTAAGCGATGTCATATGTAGGTAACGCCTATTTGAGGGTTACACCTTTTAGCCTTTCAATTCGAGTCCAAGCTTAATCGAGCAACACTATATATAGCTTATTGTTATTTAAACATTACAATTTTCAGCATTTTATACAGCCCAAGCTTTATTAAGCGACGCTATATTTAGCTTATACTTCGTACTTATTTAATCTTTGCACTTTTCGGCTTTTCATTCGGTTCAAGCCTGATTAAGCGACGTCGTATTTCGCTTATGCTTGTTTAAGCGTTGTGTTTTTAGCATTTTATTTGAATCTAAGCTTAATCAAGTGACACTATATCTAGAACATACTTATTTAGGCGTTGCACTTTTTTAGCATTTTATTAGGTCCCAGTCTAATCAAGCGACGTTGTATTTAGCTTCTACTTATTTAAGTCTTATAATTTCCTCTATTTTATTTAAGTCCAAGCTTAATTAACCGACGCTATATTTAGCTTATACTTATTTAAGCTTCGTATGTTACACTTGCTTATTTAGGCGTTACACTTTTCGACATTCTATTTAGTCTAACTTTAATCAAGTGACGCTATATTTAGCTTATGCCTATTTAAGCATTGTACTCTTTGGGATTTATACGGTTCAAGCTTAATCAAGCAACGCTATACCTAGCCTATGCCTACTTAAGCCTTGCACTTTGCGGCTTCTATCCGGTCTAAGCCTAATCAAGCAGTGCCGTATCTAGCCCAATTGAGTCCCAGCCCAATTATGCCACGCTGTAGTTACCTTATGCCTGTTTAAGCGTCGCTCTTTTGAGTGTAGTTCGAATTTTCTCACACCACTACTACTATACACAACTGGGTAAGATGTTGACGATGGAAGTACACTAATGTTTAAACGATGATCGAATACAAGGCACAGAATACAATATTGATAGAGTTTTAATCATTTTCTATAACATTAAAATGAAGACAAAATATAGCTAGACAGCGCATCTCCTTTAAGACTTCGCCTCAAACCTTAAGCGATATCCTTGATTTGCTAACCTGAATACCAAAGTCGAATAATTTCGCCTGGTATTGAATTTCCTGCTCTATAAGCTGCTGTAGTTGTGTCATGTAACCCTCTGTCACAAGTTTTTCCTCAATGAATCGCTCATGAATAGGAAGCTCCTCCTTTTGAGCTAGACCTGCCGGCCAAATTCGATCATAAAGTTGACTCAACATTGGCAATACTTTTGCTATGACTTCATGGACATGCTCCTGCTGAAATTTGTGAAGTCTTTCGAGCTTGAACTTCTCGATCCTATCATTCGCGGTGATGTTGGCTTGAACGTCGTTTTTATAAGAAGAAGACGGATTAGAGAGTACACCTCTACCGTCATGAATTGATTCTTCGACGGATCCATCTTCGTCTTCGAATTGCGTGCCACTAGGAGAACTCGCTACGTCGAGACAACTAGTGGGGTCTAGGATGTCCATGCCGTTCTCTCGCGAAGGAACTGTGAAGTCATTAGTGTTGGCCAGATAGTATTTTTCAGATGTGACATACAAGACAATTCTTTATAATTAGTAATAGATGCCATCTCAAAGTCCACATCCTCACTGTTATGCTCTTTTCCTTCAGAAACATACGCTTTATAGCAAGCAGCTGCAAGAATCCCCAAGGCGGTTCTGTCAAACAGCGTAGACGGGTCGGAATAGGAATTTTGTAATACAGGAGCGGAAGCGTTATAGGACAGGTTATGGCAAGGCATCTCTGGCTCTGATTTGATGTGTGCTATAAACAGTTAGCTGAGCCCTAATACTCGAATATGTTTCGTTTCACCTACCACAAGTACCGATTTGTGTCTCACTACCTAGGCAAACTGGGCAATCATATTTCGAGTCAAAGCCGTTTTTGAAGACTAGAAAGTTTGGTAACTTCAAACATTCGCTCGTTGTATCTTCCATCTTTGGCAAGGTCATTTTTTTGGCCTGGCGTTGCTATACACGGCAGAAGACCACTTGATGAATGATTTATGAAAGTCATTAAATAGTGGTAGGAATTCTCCTGACAGAGTCCTTTGATTTGTACCCTTCTCGGATTAGATCTCATACGAGGAGATTCCAACACTTACTCGTGTTGGTAGTAGAGACTGAGAAAGCACATCGCTGGTAAATTGAGACAGGTGCCCAAGAACATATGCCGTGTCTCTTAGCAAACCAAACTGTCGGGTCTAGTAGCGGGAAAAGCTAACCTTCAAGTGATCCGATCAGCCGAAGATATAGATATAATGATTTGATTAAAAAATATGCAAACGCTTTGCCTTGTACCTGCGTCGACGTAGCACCGCAGGTATCCCGTAAACATCCCTTACTCACTCGCCTCTTTTACTACCAAGGCCAGTTGGTCATTAGCCGGCTCCTTTGACAATGCAACTTTCTTAGACCCCTCTTCTTAACAAATTCTCGGCACAGGTATTTTTCTACTATAATAAGAATGACTCCTACGTTGAAAAGTTCTTCCCTTCCCACAGATTCGAAACATGATTCCTCTGGTTCAAGGCAGTTTTGAAAGTTCTAACCTCTAGTCTAGGTTGATCATCGAAAATTAAAACTTGTCACGCCTACATGGCTTGTAGCCTGGGCAATTTTGGGCATAATGATCACGAAGGGGACAGTGACAAGAATTTTATTGCGCCTATGTACAACCTCGGTTCAAGCTGGCGATAACAGTAATGCCGGTACAAGGGCAGGGGGCGACCGGTCCGAACCGAACTGTCGGGTCTGCTCTTGCATCCCACAAAAAGTCAAGCGTTGACAAGGTCATCCCTGTAATAACTAGAACAAAACCCAATCAACCCTAACTCATAGCATCTCCGGAACCTTTTTAGAAAGCGTCATTATCGTGTCACAAGTCTTGAGGACTGGCAGCGGCGGAACCACCCAAGACGGCCTCTCGCTCTTCTGCGCCACCACTCTCTGACGTTTGAGTTCCCTAGGAACACGGCGACTAGCCCCAACCTGCTCCTGATTCTCCCGTGATAAGATGTCTTTGATGAGAAAGGTGGGTTGTGCAGTGCGAGGTAGAGAAGGGGCTAGCTCTCTAGCTGTCTTCTTGGGTGTAACCTGCCTAGGCGTCCTCTTTTGACGGATGTTCTTCATTTTTCTTCGTGATGTCCTGGTCTCGCGACCGCTATCCCCATCATCGTTGGAATCGTCTTCGTCGGTGGTAAAATCACTTGAGCTAAGAAGCTCAGATATCTTGTCAGGACAATTTTCTTTCTACACGCACTGTTAGAGGAATTTTATCATAGAAGAGGAGTGAGACGGACCAAGTACTCTGTGGAAGGGAGGCCCTCTGTCGTCCGATATATATACCATTGGCCTGTGGCATGGTCGATGATCCTCAGCTCAATGTCGCAATATGGCCAGACTCTCTTGAGCTGTTCCGCTTTCTTGACCAGGCCAAACTTCCTTTTCTTAAAACTCTCTCGCTCCTTCCGGACCTCTAGTTCCATAAGAATGCTTTGAGCTGACATGGCGTAGTTGCGTTGCGGTGTAGACGGTTGTGTAAGTACCTGTGCAAGTGGCTATGTAGGATGTTGGTTTATTGGTAGCCTATTTTGCAGATGGTCTGCCTTTATATTCTTATGAACTCTCGAAAGGTGCGCACAAGCTTATACGAGTACTCTCCTCTTTAGTAGCGTCCTATTCTAGCGGGTGTCTGTTACAGAACTCCTTCCTAAAACACGTTTTTCGTCTTGCCCTTGGAAACGACGGGGAAGCCAATGTTAGCAAGTGCTCTTATAGCACACGCCTGTTTTGGAGGAGGAAAAAGGTTTGCTCTTTCTGTGACGGCATGATAGATTGGAATGTTGGGAAATCATAGCGCAAAGTATGTTCTATGATTCTCGCTACTTCTGCTATCTTGTGACTAAAACTTTCCCAGATCCAATACCCCACCAACCCATTACCCCACCTTATCCACTTTTTCCCGTCATATGCGCGTCCCCAATGGCCTGATGCCAATCATCCTCGACCTCCTTTTGTACCTTGGCAAATTCCACCACTGCATGTTCCAGCGTCTCGGCCACAAATTTGGCATCTTCCTGCAAGGTGCGCATTGCTTCCTGCATTTGTTGGTAGTACCTGATCTCCAACCTAAGTTGGCCATTCTCCCTAGTTAATTCATGAATCCTTTGTGAAAGGTCTGGGATTGGAGCCCGTTTTGACATCTGTAGGCGCTCCGGGGTTGCTTCTAGTGAGGCGGTCCTCCCCCCGTATCGTCTAATCTCGAGATCGACCGCCGTTGGTGCCATTGGTTTATCCGAGCTCTTGATCGGGGCTGACCGGGTAGCTCTGCGCATATTGGTACGAGTGGAAGGGAGTGTGTAGGGTAATGTAGTGTACGAGAGGAAGCCTGAGGAAATATGTAAATACTGGCACCTTTATGTCTTTGAGGTAGTAGAATCTGCTTAAGTTGTCATGTGCTGATTTCATCACCTAGGGAAGTGCTTGTTGTGGATTAGAAGCAAGAGCAACGCTTAGAGAAGCGACTTCAAAGCTACGAAGTTGTCACGAAGGTTCAAGGCATATGTCCATAATTCTTGAATATTATAACGTTCATTTTAAGCTACTGATAATTGAGGTGTAGGGACAGAAGATCCCGGAATTGCCGGCTCACTCCGCAAGAATAGGGAAGGCTTCTCAGCAGACAGGGTCTCGTCATGATGTCCCCAACCCCCACTTGATGCTTCAGCCATATGGGCTGTAGTGTTCCCATACTGGGAGATTTTCATAGTCATGGATTCGATGATGTTCTGGCCATGTTCAACTTCCTGCCTTAACATCTCGTTCAGGGTGAGAATTGTATGCAACTCTGATCTCACACGATCAAGCTCTTGACTATCCGACTCGTGGGCGGCTTTACAATTCTGATATCGGTGCTGCTCGAGTCGAAGGTGACGTTGAAGTGCCATCCGAGACTGGATTTCATTTTGTCGAGCTGTCTCGCTTTCGTATAATAAATCACGAGTAGACGCGCACTCTTGGGCACTGTTGTGTAGTTTTTCCTCAAGAGAATAAATGTGTAAATTACATTTATTAATCTGGTCTTGGAAGTTGCTAATGATCTCCTCATCGTGATAAAATAGACAAGCATGACTTTCAGAGCTAAGGCCAATCCCCTATGTGGATTAGTAGGTATACTACCATAAAAGATTAGCTTACATTTTCCTCAACTCTAGTCTCGTTTACTTGCGGCAGCGATGGGTGATTCATTTTGTACCTAATATTCAAAGGCATCTAGATCTCGTCTAATCCTCTATCTCCTAATCTTATATCTATACGTTTAAAAGGACGCTCGCCGCACTTCGACCGAGATCGTTGTAGAGAGGACGTTCATTTAGGCATATGGTTCAAAATTCACACTTCATTTTGGCACTTCTCAAAACAGGTAAGCACCGTGGCCTGGGCCCTATTGCTTGTTTTGGGGCGGCAGATTTTAGCAGATTCCGGAAGAGGCACGGCTAGTAGACTAAGAATCACTTTACTGTTTTAACTATCTTGGCCCACCTCTCACCACTGTACGGGGATCTTGGCGATTATAGACCCATATTTAGCAACCGCCTAGTGTGCTATTAGGCAATAGCCGCCCCTCGCCCCCTTGCGACTATCCGGACGAGTCATCTTGATGCTGCTGCCATGATGCCACGGGTGTGATAAGATAGCCGCGAACGATAACGTTCAACCCTTCATATAATGTGCTAAGACTAGAAGATCACAATCTTGCCGTAGGCTGAAAACAACGTTCGCAATGTGGATCAGCATGCGCTGAGACTAGAAGATTACAATCTTAGCGTAAGCTAACAACATGCGAATATCAAGGTGTACCAGAATCTCTCCAAGACGAAGTGGATAAGGCTGATATCTTACACCTCACATAGCCAGGCCTTACCTCTGTTGGTTGTAGAGGGAAAGGTTCGGGAGAACCAACAACCACCTCAAGGATAGTGCAATTCATGTTACCACTGTACTGGGAAAGAAGGGACGGAACTGGCTATGGTGGACTGCTCAAGCGGTTCAGTTGTGAAATGATTTTTCTTATAAAGGGAATCGCGCCATTTCTGTTTCCTTCCCTTAACCTCGACTTTATTTCCTCCTTACAATGGCCAACAGTAACTGGACCTCGAACCGGCCTCGTCAGAACTACGCCCTTGACGGCGGGGGCCCTGATGCTGATGTAGGCTGGACAGAAACGGCTCCATTTATATCAGACATGTTAGATGGCAACACCTATCCGGCACCGTTCGAAGGTCCACCACTCCAACGACCGGAGTATCAGACTCATAGGCCATATGGGCACCGTGGAAGGCCCGCTGCACAACCACAACGAGCAGGCGACTCTTTGGAATACCCTGTCGAGCCCTTGAGGACCCCTCCCAACATTCGCCAGAACGCCGCCAACAGATCTTGGCTTGATTTGAGTAATCAAGACACTATGAGGGCACACCCGTCTATATCCTTGAGCGACCAGCGAGAGGAAGTTAGACAAGAGATTGAAAATCTAGCACGCAAGTTTATCTATCTTCAGAACAAGCTTGCTAAGTTTGATGAACTTGACACCAAATATATTGAGCTTTCGGAGAAGCTTGTCTGCTTAGAAGATGGGTTTAGGATCCAGTAAGTTTCACTTGAGTATAATCTGACATCTGGCTAACTGAAGTTACCTGCGTTAGGATGAAGGAGAATAACGAATCCGTTTCTGCTTGGCTTCGCGAGGTTAAATCAGGTGTGGAAAGACTTCAGATGGGTAATACTAGGATGGATGGAGGCACAGGGGAGCATTCTGATGTCAACTTGGACAGAATAGAAGGGACCAGAGAGGAGGCGCTATCAGGAATGCAATCCACCGCGTTTGATTTCTTGAAGTAGATACATGATAGAAGAAATGGAGGAGGTCATTCGACCACCTACATTTATGATCAAGTAAATTTGCAATACGCAAGCTATTATCCACTGTTCAAATCCAATTATCTATCTCTGAAGGACCCCCAACCCCACATGTTGCTAGCCACTTGCGTTCTGCCACCGCGATTTTGTCCCTGAACTCATCTATTGATCCCCGGAGCAGGAGTGCTAACTCAAAAACCTCATCAAACAATGTAATCAAACCATGCCATGTCTGTCGATATCGTGTGAGATCTTTTGCTAGACCCAAGTTCTCCTCTAGAAGTCTCTGGATAGAGCTGAGCTGTGTGTCCCATATCGACTCGTCAACTCGCTGAGCCAGATCTTCAAGTGAGAATTCATCACTGTAGACGCTCGAACATGGCCGAGGGGTCGGAGATAAAGGGAATGCCAGGTTTTTCAGAGCGTTAGAGCTATCCATGCTAAGAAGACCGAGGTTGCGAGGTTGCTAAGAGTCATTCATGTTTTTTTTCCTTCCTATATATATTCTAATTGCGAATTTAGAAGTTCGAAGTTAGAAGATAAGTAAGGATGATTCGGCTATTCCAGGCATGCCAGGTCGATCACCTCGAGCATCGGCGGGAATCCCCCAAGAATGGGCACTCTAATATAGGCACGAGAGAATCAACGAGCAGGACATCCTAAAATCCTGCCTTCAAAAAAGGCATGTGCCTAATCAGGGCCACTTATATTGGCTGAGCCTAGTTGAGGTAGTGGTCCTGGTGGTCGCCTTCGACGAATCTTTCAAAAGCACTCCCGCATCATCGCCCTAGATCTAAATTTCCTCTTGCCCATTAGTTACTCTTTTGAATAATCTAAGATTCAGAATGCCTCCAAAAGCTACAAAGAAAGAATGTACCGAGCATGTCTTGTCTCTTCGGCCAAATGATGAGGAGCGGCTTGCTTTTAGTGCTTATGATACCAGATTCCTGCAACCTGTATTATTCGTTACCATGACCCAAAATCCATCTTACTAACGTAACATAGGAAGCTTCGTGGCCTCCATTAATCATCAACTATGTGCAACGGTGGATGCATCGCCACAGCCTGTACAGTATCTGTTCAACTACAACTACTTCTTTTGTGGATCTCACCGACAGCATAGTACAACTAGCAAAGCTACCAACAACCGACGACATAAAAGAGAAGGTGGGTAGGAAGTGCGCCTCTCTAGTTACTCAAACTGCTCAACAATGGGTAAATGAGGGGCTGTTGCGTCATTGGCGTAACGGGTTGAGTAAACGCACAATGTTGAAAAATGTTTGGGCAAAATATATTCACGACTTTGACGCGGCTGAAACTGCGTTTCTACAACGGGACGATGAACCTTGTACAAAAGGTGCCATTTCTATGGACCAGAGTTTCCATCAGAAGGTTGGTTCCAGCTCCTCTCTTTGTTGATTACCTTCTGATAGCAAGAAATAGCGAGAGGCGGATACTCCTCTCACCCCAGATAACTCCAAGAAACCAAGAACAAATTCTTACTCTCTACACGACGGAGATGTGGCCGCACACCTCCAGTCAGACACAGCTCTAGGGCTAAAGAGCCTAGACGGTGGTGAGTGAACTTCTAGACCTGACGATATCTCAAGCTCATTTTGCTCTAAAGGAAAACCGCCGTACAACCTTGATACGATCGAGGTCCAACGAGAGACAGAGCACCGTGGAATTCCATCTATCACATTAGAAACCCCGTCTCCGCTCGAATTGTCCCAAGGAACTTGGCCATCTACCCAAGAGACTTTAGCAGACGCTGCAGAGCTGCAGCATGAATCTCAACCCCCCTCTTCAACCGCAGGCACAGAGCTGAGCACGAGTCCTAGACGAGTGGCGAAAATTGTCTTGAAACCGATCATTACTACCTTTGGGCTTCCAAACATTGCCCCAAGCCTATCTCAACATTATCCAAAACAAGCCTTACAACCTATGGAATCCCAGGAGTCTATGACACAGAAGCCTCGCCATTTCGCTAAATGTGTTACTAGCGCACCTGTGGAATCCAGGCCAACAGACGACGACATTGCTCTTACAGCGACCAAACATAGCCCCTATACCGCCTCTGAGATATTCCGCCGCGTTGGGAAAATTCTCATACCTGACTATCGCCAGCCGCGCACATGGGTTCTGCTACATGTAGATACAATCATGTTACAGAATCTCTCCAAAGTTTTCGTCTGTATCTCACAATTTTTAAGGCCGGATGAAAGCTTTAGCGCGTTGAGATTTAACCTCATGGACTCAGCTATGAGGCTGCCTATGGAACCTCTTTGCCCGTCGGCTCTTATCCTAAGTGGTGAGCATTCTAAATTTGAGGTCTTGAAAGGTTTAATATTTTCTCATTTTAAGACTTCTAAAACCAAGAATCCAGAATTGGAAATGTTTAGGATAGAAGTAACTCCTGGGACCGAGGGCACTTCTCTATATCATGAGAGTAGTCTTTCAGACCTAACCACTATTGATAGGGCACAATCATAGTGAAATCTGTTAATAGATTCAGATTTTCGGTTAAGGGATGTAGCAATGGCTATAGAGAATATATATGTGCTTTGTGCTCGTATAGAGCGATTAACGAATTCAAAACTTTTACTCTTGTTCTTCTGAAGTGCCTCGTTTTAACCTCACTCTAAAAAATTGCAACAGCGTACTTTGATAAAAGCTTCCGAAATATAGCAAGATATTGTGGTAAGGGGAACCTTATGTAAATAAGAGGTTGTAAACATAGAAAAATTGTCTTAACGTCTGTTTCTGCGTGGCAAGACGCCCTGTCACGAGACGAATCTATAGTTTTAGAAGCAGAAATATTTTCTTAGCAAGTCTATGAAGACGTTATTCATGTTTCAATTTCTTTTACTATCTGTCCATAGGGAGGCCACTTAGCAACAAAAAAAGAGTGCAGTTGATTATACTGTCGATCGTTTCACCCACGTCACCGGTCGCCGCTTCCGCTGCCCTCCCTGTTTAATCGCGACATTTAAATTCTGTTCAAAATTCGGAGCACTTAAGGAAAGTTCCTATCACAAAATAACATAGCACCAAAATTTAGAGACACCCAGAAAGGAAAAGAGTATAGTCCGGGAGTTACGCCGGTTCGACGAGAGAGTTCACATGTTTTGGTGCTTAGTAATGTAAATTAGCCAAGATACAATTTCCAACTTTGTAGCTTTAGTATAAAAACTTTCTGTTTAAAAGGAAAGCCCTGCGATCCTTATGATCTTACAAATCTTTTTACTACATGAGTGCTTTTGTGTCAGGGTAGAGTGTTGATTAGATTGTCCGCAAGGAGAGAAGGAGAGAACTCCTTGCGGTAGAACTAATTAAATAATTACAAAATACCCCTATTCACTCAAGCGAGAGTTTGATACGTGCAAATCCATTTACTGTAAAACTCGAAATCAATCCTTCACATTTTGCTAGTAGGTATGGTAAATTATACAGTTCCTTTAACCACTGTCACGTTTCCACTGCTCTCCTAATCAAGACTAATCTAATCAGGGTAGAGTTGTAGCTTAAACTGTACATAACTTATATGATACACTTATTGATCTTAAGACTAAAGAAAAAACGACAACTCTGACAATAGTATGACATAAATAAGCGTGCTTGTAAATTAAGAGTCGCTTAATTCAGCATAAGCCTAAATCAAAAGTCGAAATCTCATAACACTATACAGATAATTGTGTGCTTCAAAACGTAATACAAATGTAGCGTTGCTTGATTTAGCTTAAATCTAAATTACATTTTAATAGAGGGACTGACAAAAACACGGCGTTGTTTAATTAAGCCTCGGCGATATTACACTCGCCTAAATGCTTATAAGCCAACATAGGCAGTGATTGACGTCTACTCTTTCCCAATATTAAAACTGATATAGACGGCATCTTTAAGAATAGAAACCAATTAATCTATCAGATCACTAAAACACGAAACTCTCTCAAACTACTAAATCTCCCTTAGTTCTAGTACTCGAAAGTAAGTCAGGCACCAACTTTATTCTCTGTTTCCTACTAACCTACTAACCCAGCGGTAGCATGTTCTGCGGATGTGGAATGGGATTTGCATTTCAAAATAAACTAAGGGCCAAACCGAAAGTTGCTAAGTCTACGCCACCTCAGGGAGCACCAACCGTCTGCGCAGATCCACCCGATTTCAAGAGCACCGAGTATAAACAGCTTCAGCGCCTTCTACATCCGCTCAATCGCCAGGATACGTTCTTTCTAGAGTCACTAAGAGAGAAAGTTCTTAGGCCTGCTCCAAGACAGAGGGTTATCGCTAAGATGGACTGAAACATGAGACAACAAGGGTTATATAAGGGATCTCAAAGGCAGCTAGGTGGCACCTGTGGCTGAAGATTAAATTGTTTATCAAGAGAGGAGGAGAGGAAGAAATCCCATAGGATAGAATCTATTTTACAGTTTTAGAGCACACAAGTGAATTTACTTTAATACGATATATTCTGTTCTTGTATTATGAAAGAAAGGTTATAGTAATTCTGTTACCTGGAACCAGATTTGCTGTTGAATTATGTTGAATTGCGTGTTACTCCAGTTAGTTCCCGCGATATTCGAGTAGTAGCGAGGACCCTAATAGTCTTGGATATAGGGTAAATCTGGGGTGCTTCCTAATCTTTGGTAGCCAAGACTCGTCCGTGGAGTTATTCCCTTAAAAAGGAATGCGAAGATCACAGAGGATTGCAAGCGTAAGAAGAGTTGAAGATAGATAGGAAAGCAGAAAAGTTTATACTAACGTCTATCCCTACGTGCTGAGACGCCCCCTGTAACGAGACAAATCGTAGGTACTTCGAGTTCAAGCGACATAAAATCTCTAAACACTCTAAAATTTCTATCCATTTTTATTTTAGTTACATTATATACCTCCCCTGAACACTCCTGACCTATTAATTCCGAAAATTATTATTGCGTCGCCGCCGCCCCTTGAGTTTACAGAGAGCCTCCTATTACACTATAATAAGACCCCTTGATGTGCGACACTATAGTCAAGGTTTTTCACCTTTTAATCATATACATTGGTTAAATATAGATATCTAAGTTCTATTGTAATGCTCAAATGCTATTTTCACTCTTGTGGCGGCTAGGGCATGGCCTGTCACACGACGTCGCCACAAAGGATGATACCTCCTCTAATTAAGCAATCATGGATCCTGGTCAGCGGCGGTGTGGTTATAGTATTCACAGTAAACTTATATAATAAAATCTGTGGCTGTGACGCTTGTGGCTGCGCGTACCCTGACGGGAAATTCCCGTATGCCGACATCCTCCACTTTTTGCTCCCAGTATACTGGAAAACCCTGCGTACCGGGAAAAATTAATAACTTAGGTACTTTAACTTTTGTGACGGACCGGAACGACGTTTGGTGGTAGAACTAATCTATCCTTAGAATACTAAGGTAAAGAGCTGAGACAGCTCTAAATAATACTGATATAGAAGCTTCTGCCAGGCGGTGAGAGATCACGTGGCAGATCTGGAACCAGAACTGTCACATTAATCCGATCACGAGGTTGGCGACCACCACTAAAGCAACGAGAAGAAAATCGAAGTCACCGGCTAGACTATTATATTTCAAATCAAGAGATTTTATAAGTTTTATTATTAACTTAAGCAAGAAATGTATATCAACGGCCTGCTGGCTTCCTAGGACCAGCCCTGCTTTGACACGGTGGGGCGTGATACAGTGGAGTGCAGGGCATGTGGGGGCAGGTCTTAGCAACTTGGGGCGCGTATTTACAGCCTCAGCTGAATGGACTAACATTGCTCAGCTCTTACCAGACCATCAAAACCTGCTTCTAATCTATCCCTTCCTATCAAATACATCTGAAAAGTACTAAAGAATCTAGCTATGCAGAAAGCAGTCTTAGCACAACGTAACGATGAGCCAAACCCCCTACACAGCACAGGGCTGTGTCTTCTGTCCCTCGATGGCGGAGGTGTGCGCGGACTTTCAACTCTTTACATCCTTAAGAGCATTATGGATCGGTTGAACAACGAACGCAAGACTGCTAGTCTGCCATCGGTAAAGCCCTGTGAAGTATTCGACCTAATCGGAGGGACTAGTACTGGCGGGTAGGCAATCTAGGTATAGAGCGAGCATGAAACCTGCTGACCCAAATCCCAAGGCTGATTGCGATTATGCTTGGTCGGCTTGAGATGGATGTTGATGAGTGTATTTTAGCGTACACTAAGCTCGCAGAAGCCGTATTTTCCCAGAAGAAGCATCGCCTGCCATTCAACCTAAAAGGCAAGGTAAAGGCGCAATTCGATTCATCGAAGCTCGAGAAGGCGATTCGAGAGACTATCAAAGGATCAGGTATTTCTGAGAAAGATTTGTTCAACGATGGCAAAGAGCGAGGGTGTAGAACGTAAGTGCCGCAAATGTATAAAACAACATATCACTAATAACGATAGCTTTGTTTGCACTGTTGACCAGAATACTAAAAGCATTGTCCGCCTTCGAAGCTATGCTTTATCCGACGAGTCGACTATCCCAGCTACTATATGCCAAACGGCGCTCGCGACGTCTGCTGCTACTACCTTCTTCGAACCTGTTCGTATTGGAAATCGAATTTTTGCAGATGGCGGACTCGGCGCAAATAACCCGGTCGACGAAGTGGAGGGGGAAGCGGCAAATATCTGGTGCTCGGAGTCTGCAGATCTGAAGCCCTTAGTCAAGTGTTTCCTTTCGATCGGGACTGGCAACCCTGGCGTCAAGGCATTTGAGGAGAGTGTTGTCAAGTTTTTAGGTCAGACTGTGGTTGACATTGTAACTGAGACAGAGGAGACCGAGAAGCGGTTTATAGCTAAGTGGAGACAACAGTATAGCGAAAATCGGTATTTTCGTTTCAACGTCGATCAGGGCCTACAGAGTATTGGGCTTGACGAATACAAACAGCAAGGCGCGATGGAGGCAGCAACAGAGAGGTATCTAGTTAACCAAGCTCAGAAGAATCGAGTACGAGACTGTATTAAGAACTTAGAGTTAAAACAGAGTGTGTATATCATGGATTTTTCGTAGTTAAAAAACAAGCTGATTGCTTTAGACAAAACCGAAACGTCGTTCGCTATTTCTATTGAAGTAAGTAGTGTCATCGAAGTGAATTAACTTCTACTTACACTGGCCAGGAATATAAAACTCTTAGCTATCAACAAAAAATCAGTATGATCTTACTACTTTGACTTACATCACACTAACTATATTATAGCCATGCCCAAAATCAAGTGGATTGTGCCCTTCGAGAGGAATAGTTACTTTACCGGCCGCAAGTCAGAACTGACCAAGCTAGAGAAGCTGCTGTTTACAAAACGTGGACCGATGAGGGTCGGAGTCTTTGGGCTTGGAGGCGTTGGGAAGACAAGTCTGACAATCGAGCTCGTCTATCGCGTCAGGGAGCATCACAAAGACTGCTCAATCTTTTGGATTCCTGCAACGAACTTTGAGAGTCTTCAACAGGCATATGTTAATATCTGTCAACACCTTAAACTTCCTGGATGGGAGAACAAAAATGTAGATCCGAAAAGGCTTTTACAAAGCTATCTAAGCTTAGCTACTACGGGTCAATGGTTGTTGGTATTTGATAATGCTGATGATATCAATATGTGGACTAAGAGTCAAGAATCTGACCAGACATCCTGCCGACTGATAGACTACCTTCCGACAAGCCAAGACGGGTGTGTTGTTTTTACAAGCCGTGACAGGAAGACAGCCTACGACCTTGTGCAGCGAGGACATTGGGTTGAAGTGCCAGAATTGAGTGAGGACGTGGCAATGGATTTGCTACAAAAGTGTGTTCTAACAAATGACCCCGGGAAACACAAGGACGATGCCAAGTCCTTGCTTAAACAGCTTGCCCGTCTTCCTCTCGCTATTGTTCAAGCAGCGTCATATATCAATAAGAATGGTATATCACTTGCTATCTATCTATCACTGCTCGTAGATCAGGAAGAGAATGTGATTGATCTTCTTAGCGAGGATTTCGAAGATGACAGCAGATATGCCGATGACGATAGACCTGTTAAGAGGAGGAACCCAGTTGCTACGACATGGATCATCTCCTTTGAGCAGCTTCGGTGTCGTGATCCGTTGGCAGCTGATTATTTGTCGTTTATGGCTTGTGTAGACTCAAAGGACATACCGCAGTCACTACTTCCTCCAGGGCCAACCCGGAAAATGGAAGTAGACGCGATTGGCTCTTTAGACGCTTACTCGTTCATTCAAAAACGAGCAGGAGACTTAGCTTTTGATGTCCACCGTTTAGTACATCTAGCAACGCGGAACTGGCTCCGGAAAGAAGATTTGCTTGTTCAATGGACTGGAAAAGCAGTAGATCGATTAGCGGACGTGATCCCGGATAACGAGAACCGGAATAGAAGCATCTGGAGACGATATCTAGTCCATGCTCATTACGCTCTAGACTCTCAACTGATTAACCAGGATAGGAAAAGAAGGATCGATTTAGCGTGGAAGGTCGGACGTTGTCTCGATAGCGATGGACGGTGGAAGGAGGCCGAGACTTTACTTGTGCAAGTAATGAAATTTCGAAAGAAAGTCCTTGGCGAAGAGCACCCTAACACCCTTACGAGCATGAACAACCTCGCCGGTCTCTTCGAGAGCCAGGGCAAGTACGAGGCGGCCGAGCCACTCTACAAAGCGACGCTACAGTTGAGAAAGAACGTCCTTGGCGAAGAGCACCCTGACACCCTTACGAGCATGAACAACCTCGCCGGTCTCTTTGAGAGCCAGGGCAAGTACGAGGCGGCCGAGCTGATTTAGCTATAGACTCTTTAACCTTGTAAGCTTTCTATTATATATTTTTCATAACTTTGACAAAGAAAGGCTTGGGGGAGCTGTTGTTTATATACTTATTTTGATAAATACACATAATTTCTAAGCGTATTTGATTACCTTTACAAGAATATTCCAGAAAGCTTGCTTTGATTCTCTAGCAGTATAAATTTAATACACGGGCCTCGTGCTAAGCATCAAATCATCCTAAGCCAAAAGCGGGGGCTTACACTAACGACGTTAGTCTATAATATGATAACAAAGATTGCACTAACTACAGTGTTGCGACTTTGAAATGACGCCGCGGAGTGAAAACCAGTTTTGTAAGCGACCGCAAATAGGACGCTGTAATTGAAGCTGCTACCTACTATAGAATGTTCGAGAAACTTGCTCCTGCGCCACTCACGTGACTTGTGACGACACGCACAGCTGATGGACCGCGCACGAATGCACGACTACGCCAGGTATAAGTCTGGCACTGTGGAACTGTCTATTCGAGGATTCTAAGCTGGGGAGAAGAGGAGAGCTCGAGAGAGCTCGAGTCTAAGTACGTACGGAAGGGGGTCACAAGTGGGACTCGTCCACCCCCCTGTTTCTGCCAGTATTCCATGACGAATTAGGAAATAAAGTCTATTTTTACCACCCAGAAACACCCCCTTTCCTTAGTCTGACCTTCTCTAATCTCTCTGGTATTGTATCTACAAAATCGTTGATTAAATCAACAGATATTTCATTTTCCCATATATCTAATATAACCAGCTTTAAGTCCTCTAAAGACCATCCACCATGTGGGTTCCTGTTCCTTAGTTTTTGCTTCAAAACCCGCCAGATATTCTCAATCGGGTTTAAATCAGCCCGAGCTTGATTTGCAGGATATCTTCGTTGATAGTATAATAGAGTTCCTACGCTTTACCTCTACCATGGTACATTTTTCACTTCTAATATTTATAAAAAGGATGCCTCCCAAGTTGCATATATCCAATACTATACCAGAAATCATTTTCAAGCTTTGTAGCTGTTATAGCACACAGATGCATCTAAACTCGCCACTCGGATCAGTACATCTGGCAAAGTTACTAACCGATTAAGACTGGCGTGCTGGGCGTATAATATCCGTATATCTTTCGATTACGTTTAATTCTATCTACAAATTTGCGTGTCTAATAAATTACTAAGCGTATGGCTGCAGCAGGCGTCATTGCTGGAAGAGAGAAATGGTGTCTCCCCCCCCCCAAGAGCAATCTAAGGTGGCGTGCGCTACGCTAAGGGTCGGTTTCTTAACAGTGGTGCATCTAGGATCTTGGAGATCTTGTCCTGCGGCAACGTAATAAAGTTGCTATGTCCTGATTAATTCAAAAAGGACAGTTGTAGAGACCCTACAATTGAGAACAAGATATATAGTAAGCTTGGCCGGCACCCTCGTTTGATCGAACTCGTTGGTTGGAATCCTCAAGACTGCGTCCTCACTATAGAATATATGCGAAATGGCAACTTACAAGCTTTTCTCGTCTGCAACGACACAGTCGCTGAAGCACAGCGACTTCGACGGGTCGAAGAGGCACCTGAAGGCGTCCAGCTTCTACATGATGTGGACATCCTTCACTGTGATATAAATCTGCTTGATACACAGCTCCCTGGGCTAAAGACTACCGACTTTGGGAGCTCATCTCTCGCAGGCTCCAAACCGTCAGCCTGCTGTGGACCACAATTTTCATTACCAGACAGATGCTGGTGAGATCTACCAATGGTGCAAGACGATCTATTTGCGCTAGGCACCACAATTATGACATGCCTCTCTGAGGGTGAAGTTGGGACATCAGACTAGAGCCTCATGCTATTTCACAAGCCCCAACAATATGACACGATTAGTACGAGGTTTATTGTCCTAGGCGATGGCAATATCTTTGTTTGTGTATAGGCTTTTGACATGTTATGTAATTCAATATAAATCTATGTCACTCTTTCTGTTAAGTTCTATTAAGAATTGCCAGATCTAATACTTAGTTAATAGATTTAAGATGACATACAATCTAATGCACACACATCCTCAACATGACGCAACCTCTCAAATGTGGATTCGATTGTGCTCACACTCCTTACTAATTTGTGCTTGCATTTGAATTTCCCTTTAAGAATCGGTCCTTCCATGCTTTTGCTACTTCAGGAAAACCCTCTCGTGCGAGGTAAAGCTGAACTCGCTGCCTCCAATCCTCGCTCTCCTCTACATTGTTACCAGGGAAGTCAAAATCCATGGCCCAACAAACGCAAAACTTCGTCCTAATCCATCCCTTAGGAACAAATCCGGTCACCTCCCAATCAACAAGTCTAACTTTGTAGCCTTCGGTCAGATCAATGATGACATTTGTTGGTCCCATATCGCAATGGTGCAATACGAAAGAATGGCAATTCATCTCGAGTTCTTTACAATATGCAAGCAACATTTCATGTGAATACCCATCAGGTGCTTGAGGAGGCTTTATCCAGTTCTCTGATAGATCACCCCCATCAACTCCGCATATCTTGTTATTTTTCCTCTACGCTAACTCTTTGCAGATATTCACAACTTGTTTGACGCACTCTTGCTTCGTTTCCTCGTCTATGTTTGGCCAAGCCTTTTCTAGTGTGTCCCCTGGTACTCGACTTGTGAAGAGGTAGTATCGATTATCGTATTCTGTATGGTAGAGGACGCGTGGAATTGGAAACGTCGGGGCAGGGCCATTTGGGGGGTCGTGTGGATAGTTTAGTGTGATATGTTCGCGTGTTCTGCTTGGGGTTTTTAGGGCTTGAACTTTCAGGAACGCCTCACCAATTCGCCAGGCTGCATTACAGTCACCAGCATCATGCACCAACTGTACACGGCTGGTGGAGGGGAGTGGGCAAGTTGGCAGCTGTGAGTGAGCTGGCTTGGACAAGGTGTAGAACGCGCTTCCACCATCGCTCCAAAAACAACCAGACGACGGCGCAACAGTCTTGTGGGAGAGAAGAAGTACACCCTCGATGATCCACGAATTGTCGTCGATTTCGAGGATCGACTCTCGAACTGGTGTCGGGTCAGGTATGTTAGTAAGGGATTCAGAGCATATAGAAGAAGAATAGAAGTTGGGATCTCAGGCCGCAGTGAAAAGCCTTGAATGTAGTGAGTTCCCGTTCGCGCGGACGTAAACAATTAAGGGCCGTGATGGAGAGCAGGGAATTCCGTTCCGGCTTAACTTTCCTCCGCATCGCGAAAATTAAAACAACTCAGGACCCTTAAGATACCTGATAGATAAATCATCAGCATGCGATTCTGGTGATTTAACTTTGTCAGGAAATAACAGTTACGCCCTGGTAATGCAGAATAGGGCGGAACGACTGACGCTTGGGATCATTGTCATACGCTCAATTGTTCATGTTGGATTACTCAGGTAGTGACGCAGCTGCTCAAATGCATGATTCCTTATGCATTTGAATGCTGCTGACTAATCTTTTCACATTAAGTTATGCCTGATGCTGAAAGTTCGCGACTCAAGTAAGACTATAAAGCTTTCTGTATCTTTGTGATAACGCTTGGTTCTTCAACATCGGTATCAACACTAGCAGACACCAACAGCTCCCAAACTCAGATACAGTTCTAACCACCGAAGGGAAAACTGGGATTGGGACTAGTGTTACAATCATGGCTTAGGGAGTAATAGTGTTGCGTTGTTTATTCCTTTCATCGCCGGTCGAAGTTACAAGGTGTTGATAGGAAGAGGGATGAGGAAGAGGAGGGTAGTGTTTTGACGTATAGGAGGTAGAAGATGGAGGATGAGTTTAAGAGGGTAGGTGATCTTTTAGATCGTAAGTCATCGGGGTGCGATTCTTCTCCTAGATGAAGCCAATGTTTACCTTAACTGGAATTTGATCTAAGACCTAGTCCGCAATAGTCTTTTCTCAGTCTTCTCCGTAAGCTGGAATATTATTGTGACGGTTATGGTCACGAGGGCTGGATGTCACATGCTCGCTTAGCGAGGCGCGCTAGTACTAGTGTGCGCGACCTGTATTTAGTTCCCAGCTCTCTCGAGCTCTCCTTCTCTCCTCGTCTTTTGTCCTAAGAATAGAGTGTTGTTTGTTCCGACTGTCCAGAAGCACGTCTGTCACAATTATAAGGCATCATTTTCTTAACTACATGTTGTGTTGCTCAAATTAATAAGGCAATACTTAGCGGCATCTATCCTATGGTATTATTTAGGTAATGTTACACAGTGAAACTATTAGTTTCAAAATAAATACATATAATTAAAAAAACATAATATTACTTTTATATAACATAGTAGTATTATACAACTGTAATACTACAGACTAGAAGAAAAGAGTATGAACTATAATAGCAACTCTTCACGTAAAGCTCTCTGAATCGTCGAATAAGCCCAAGATATTATTAACAAACACAAAGAGGCATCTCTTGAGATGTCTATACTAACATCTTTGTCACGTAGAACAAACAGAGGTGAATCATGTAGGTCAAAATGTAGTAAAATACCAAACTAAAGAGTCAAGAACTCGTAGCTAGTCTATGTCAGGGTGGGGTATTGATTAGATTGTCCGCAAGGAGAGAAGGAGAGAACTCCTTGCGGTGGAACTAATTAAATAATTACAAAATACCCCTATTCACCCAAGCGAGAGTTTAACACGTGCAAATCCATTCACTGTAAAACTCGAAATCAATCCTTCACAGTCTAGTAAGTATAAGTACGTACAATATGCGCTATGACCATACTAGGAGCACGTGCTTATACTAGTGAACGCTAAATAACCGTGACAATCTCTACTTTACCTATTAAGCGTTGTTGTATACTATTTGTTTATGCATACCTAAATCCCTACTTCTAAAGAAAATGAAGCTATTCGTCACGAGTATCTAATACGTACTCGTATTCACTCTCATATAAGCACGTGCCCTTGGTATTGCTGCTACTTTTTGCTGGTCAGAGGATGTCGGAAACGGAAATTTCTGGCAAGATCCGCGTACTAGCCACAAGCTTACAACCACAAGTTTAGTAGTCACGGGGTATTACGGTATAGCAAAAATTAATTTTACTGAGATACTGTAACCACGACGTAGCTGACCAGGGTCCTTGCTTGCTTGATTGGAGGAGGTATCAGCCTATGTGGCAACGTCGTATGACAGGGTACGCCCCGGCCGCCACAATCGTGGCAATAGCATTTTAGCATTGTAAACGAACCTGAATATCTATGTTTACTCGTTCTATGTGTTTAAATAGTGAAAAAAGTTTGATAGTAGTGTCGCACGTTAAGGGGTCCTATTATAGGGTAAAAGGAGGCTCTCTGTAAATTTAAGAGGGCAGCGACGACATGATAACATTGTTCGGAACTAGTGGGTTAGGGGTGTTTAGGGGAGGCATACAATGCATTGAAATGAAAATGAATAGAAATCTTAACGAGTTTACAGATTTTGATTCGCTGGAACTTGAAGTGCCTACGTTTTGTTTCGTTACAGGGTACGTTTCGGCACGCAGTAACAGACATTAGGGAGAAATACCAATAATCCTTGTATTCTTATTGGTCGTTCTCGCCACACTGGGTTTCTCGCTACGCAGGGACGGACGTTACAAGTACCCCTATTTACTATTGCGGGGTCAATCACGTGCCAAAATCATTTACTACTAAAATCGAAAACCCTCACAGAGAAGAGTTGAAGATAGAAGACAGTAGACGGGCTTCTACCTGTAAACTAACAAATACTACTAGAGTATATAAGTCGGGCAGACCTCTAATCGTTGTCTATTTATTATCAAAATACTCAAGCTACAAATTCCTATCGCTTAAATTTAAAAGTCCTCCTATATCTATAGTAATATTTTTTTGTTAGTTACTAATAGTAGACTACTAAGAGACCCATCTATAAAATGTAATATGTGTAAGAGAATTCCCCTATATCTACTTCGCTACACCATGCCAATCTGTATCGCGCTAATAAGAAGTAGAAATAAAGGGTTGGAGGATTCGAGGTAGGACCCAGAGCTAGTGAATGCTGACGTGTTCGTAATAGAAGTAGGTAACAGCGGAAGTGACGGATTGTGATCGAATACCAAGGATGAAACAGCCAAGCTCGAAGATAAAGAAGGGCTAGTGTCTATGCTAGGACTTGCAAAAGCCTTTGTGGAAGAGACATTGGTTCTATTCAAGGTCTGGTTTGAGGATAGGAATTCAGTTTTTGGTTGATAGTAGTCTGAGTTAGAGCTGTTCCAGGCTATTTGCACTGTTGGAGATGCTACAACCGTGACACTTGTAATCTGGACAACGACACTAAGATTCAGAGGTTCGGATTTGACTTCGATTGTAGCGACGGGGAGGGAGCTAGAGGTACTAGTCTGAGCTAAGCATTCTTCTAGCTCCTTAGCTGTATATGATCTAGGGGAAGGTGGAGTTTGTGACGCGAGGCCGCACGTGAGGAAAAGTATCCATGATATAAGTATAACCAGAATCATGTTAATTTAAGTCAAGATCACTCTAAATCTAACGATTGGGCTTTTGAATATAACTAGGAGAGGTCTTAAGACTATAGTTTTAAGAAATCCACTTAGACTAATCAAGAACTAACAATTAAGTCATGTGGCTAATTTAGAACACCTTAACATAGGAACGGCCTTTTAAGAGACTCATCTATAGCTGTAGCCAAAATCGAGCCTCTTCCATTATAGGACTATAACAGATATAGAATTCTTAAATAGCAGGTAATGAAAACATAGAGCAGAGTTACTATAAATATAAAGTTCTCGGTACCCCTAACATAATACTCAACCATTTGATAACAGTTTTCCTGACAAGTATTACATGCCCTTGAATGATCTTCCATCAAAATTTTACGCTTTAGCAGAACGTTCTAAATGTCTCAGAATTTGAAGGACCCCGTTGATCCCGGACATGCTAACAAAAACTCCATGAGCGAGGGCAGCGGCCCAAGTAATGAACCAAATCTTGGGCAGTCATCAGGCTCATTGTTTGTTACAGCGCAGTCGAGCAAACAAAATTACCAGAAGCCGTCAGTTGAACAAGAAACTGGAGAATCTTCCACGAGCAAGGGCAAAGGCCCAAGTAATGCACCAAAATTTGAGCAATCACTAGGCACACCACTCGGCACGGGGCAGTCGAACTACCAGAAGGCGTCAGAAGAAAGTGGAGATTATTACACCACAGAGCAGAAGCAAGCAGATAGAAAAGCTGGATGTACTGAGGAGCAGATATCAGCAATCGAAAACGTCTTAAAATGTGATCTAAAGGAGTGGTACGACATCCTCGGAGTATCCGGCACATGTTCTACAGAGGAGGCACATCAGGCGTACAAAGAGAAATCACTTGCCGTTCACCCAGACAAAAACCCCTCTAAGGAAGCGACTAAAGCCTTTCAAAGTACGTATTTCAACTTACCCTGATTTTTAAGCTAACTTTACAAGTGGTGAGTGATGCTGCAACTGCTTTGAAAGCTGGAGATGACTACCGAGGAGAGGACGCTATGGATTGGAGCAAAGACACTAGGAAGAAGCCATCTCAGCAACGTCCAAAGGCTACTCCCTTTCAGAAGGAGATTTACGACCAGGCAACACCCTATATGCTAGCTCTTTTCCAAGATCCTTCACTTGGGGAGCCAACAAAGGAGCTAGAAAAGCTTAACAGCCTTATCAAGCAGCAGAATGAGAAAGATGGCAAGAAAGAAGTGGATAATTACCAAGGAATTATCGATTACCACACTCATATAGCAATGGCTAAACTAGCTCTTGAGTGTCAACGCCTTATTAACACTCCTACTACTAATGACTCGGAGAGAGACAAGCAAGGTTTAGCAAAGGAAAAGATTGCTCAAATAGGGCCAAATTTAGACAAGATCAACATTGAGAAGGATTATCCAAGAAGTTGGAACATCGAGGAAGTAGATACTCTACAAGGTTAGTCAACCCTCCCAACTCGACAAATTTTCAACGCTCAAACTCCCAAGGTCAGGATCCTCCGCCACAGCCGCGAGGGCTCGACACAACAAGAGAGGGCTATCCAATTTTAGGCGCCCGACAATATGGCAAAGGAGGGTATCGATTCTTGGTAGTGAATGGGAAGAACCAAGAGGATGACAATCCAATTGAGTATCGATCAAGCGCAGAATTAGGATATGACATAGCCGATGCCTATCTTGCAGGAAAAGAAAAGGAGGATTGGGATATCACAAAAGCAAATGTCTCTCGAGCGAAGGACGGGAAAAATTATCGGAAGATCTTAGGAATTGCGTCAAATCCAATTAAGACGGCAAAGATTGCTATCGACAGTAACGGAGCGATTAGCCTTAAACCAAGATACCCAGAATCTCATATGCTGACCTCATTTGAAAAGCCGGACGGAGAGAAGTACGTCCATATTTTAAGCAGGACCAAATTAGGTATAGTAATTGGGGGTGGTGCTGCAGATCAGGAAATCGCCAATTTTTATAATGTACGACCTAAGCTAACAGCACCATGGGCGACCGGGCCTCTCGCTGTTACCAGTGGGAAAACTAGAGCAATCAGCCAAGTCCCAAGTCCAGAGACTAATTTAGCCGCGCTCCCTGTCATGACTCCCGCAATGAATATTGCCTCGCAGCCTAACCGGACGCCGGCGATAAATTCCATCCCTCTTCCAAACACAACCTTAGCTTCTCCTCTAGCTACAAATGAACAGCTTCTGCTAAAGAACGAAGTGGAAGGTTTAAAGGCACAGATGAATAGCATGTTGTCGCTTTTACAAACATTGTCGATGAACATGCCGGCAAGGCCCGTCGCCATGGCCTGAACTGACTTGAAGACCTTGCTTTCATCAGTTACTCCTACTGCCCTTGACAGGTAAGTTCCTTCCTTCCTAATATCCTTGATCGCAAGTTGATTGTCATTAGAATGATCTGAACTCTAGAAGTAGTTCTACTATATCGATCCCTTTTTGCTCTTACCTCTACTTGCTTCTATTCTTGGTTCCTTTTCGCGTTTTCTCTTAAATAGATAAAAAATGCTGTCTCTTTATTTTATTTGGATGTTTTTTTTCCTTCTTAACTTGTTTTCTATTCTCTCCCTAGCTGGACCTGGTTGTTTATATAGACAAGCTTAAGTATTAAACTTGTTCACTTTATTAGTGCTATAAAGGGCAGCGTGCTAGTTAAGAGGATTAGTTTATAGAAGGCACGTTCCCTATGATTTATATTTTCTTAGCTAGTTTATATAGCATTTCTGTTGTGTTCAACATGCCTTCTGAAACCTTGATTCCGTGTAGATATGAAAAGTGCTCCCATTTCCGAAGAACTACTTCAACTCTGGGCCATTCCCAAATAACTCTCAAGGTGTTCTACTATCGTGTACGTCATACAGCTTAGCAGGTATAGTACTAGAAAGCCTCTCTACGTATAAAGTTTGACTCTACAGGCCTTCTCTTCATCATCCACCTTCTATACTCTATCAATTCTCACCTTGAAGCAAATATGAATATACGCGCTTTCTCCTTTACTGTCATCGGAGGTATTCTTGTTGCTCTTACTACGTTTCTCATAATGTGGCTCCACGGGTACATATTAGCATGATCCCGATCATGGAAACTCGACCTACGTCATGCGAATGTCTGCTACTTTATTAGATATAGCATCTCGCTGCTTATATTGTCGGTATATCCATATTCTAGGGATATGGGGACAGTCACGTGAGACTGCCTAGGACACCGCACAACACCACGGCATATATCCTTAGCTGGATTGCCACACTCTTTTAGAACCTCAGACGAATATTAGACCACAATGATATTCCGTCTCACCTCACTGTTGTTTAGTGAAACCAACATATATTTTTACTGTTCCTACGGATTTATACAATTCTGCTACTAAGAAGAGTCCTGATAACGGGACATACGTGCCATAGATGGGCTCTTGTAATTTGGTTGTAAATATAGTTGCATTGGAAAAGTTGTTCTCTTACGCTACATAAGTCTGTACAATGCCACTCTCCTGAATACACTTAGATAGAAATCCGGGACAGGATTCATAAGACAACTACGGTCCATTTTTACTACGGTATATCCAGCACTTTCTAGGAAGCCCTGACGAGCTTATCCTCGAATTGCTTAATCAGCCCGCTATTCAAATCGACTAGTCGAAGACATCAAATATGCGTGAGTCAATTCGCAAAATTGTGTTGAACCTTCACCAGGAGTATGTAGATGAGGTTGTGAAAGACTGACAAAATTCAACTCCAAACACCAGAAGAGTCCTAGACAGGATGATTCAGAAGGTGATGATATAGCTACATAGATCAAGTTGGAGCTGTGAATGCGTGTCACGACGCTATTGTGGATTTGGGGGTCAGACAGGGTGGTGGGATCAGATGGAAATGATACGAATAGATGATACGAGTAAGACTAAATAAGCTTTAGTCTTTCCAAATTCAAGGGAAAGCAACGGCCGGACTTTTCCTCGTAAGGCAACTGGTCGGGGAGGTGTAATACAATGGGATCTAAAATCAAAAACATAGTGGCTAAAAACCAGACATGAATACGAGGAGATTATCGTAATAGAGTTAGTGGTTGACCGAGTACGAGATGCCTAGGAGCATCAAAGTAAGCCAAAAGGTGTTACGTTTTGGATGAAATTCGCCGCTAGATCTTTAGGGGTAACAAGAGAAGACGCTAAATGGATAGTAACGGAGCTAAACCGCATAGAAACATCTACCGCCGTAGTTTCGACCCCGCAAAACCCGATTATCGTTGACCAAAACGGTCCACCACTAATACCTCCTCCTACGTCGGTGGAAAGTCCGACTAGCACCCAGCTATCAGATGTGGAATCAAGAGAGGAACATGAACCATCAATGCCTCAAATGACCATTAAAAAATGTAGAGATAATAGTACAGCTTTAAAAAAGCTGAATTCTATTCCTTGCTTTTCTCGTCGTTTCCCTCCAACGCATGCCGACAAACAGAGTTTCAAATGCCGATTATGTTTGATATTAGCGAAGGTATTCCAACCGGCAATCACCCCTCTTACGAGCAACTCTTGAGCTCCTGTTTAAATGAGCAAAGGCCAGCAAAGAGGAAACAGATTCGGGAGGTCCTAGCATCGGGATTTCCGCCAAATGCGCAGTATAAGGGATGTAGTGTTGTCACTGGTATTGAGCTTCAAGGGATAGAAGGGCTGAAGCTGGAGCTTCCTACAGGCATCAGCAAACTCGAAATTGCCGACCAAACAACTCGGAAGAAGATAACAATAAACATGTGTCGGAGTAGCGCTACGTTTGATCTCTATATTGACGAAACTAGCAACTTAGCACTGCTAGGTGCAGGTAGTACAATATAAAAACCCCGCTAGAATCACCCTTCTACTATTAGCCGTATTATAGTCTTTTAATAATAATCGCTATGAATTCGGGGCAATACCATCGACCTTCCTATGTTATGACAGCCAACAGATGGTCTCATTTGATGGTCCTACCCGAAGCCAACCTGATCAGCACTTTGTAATCCATTAATCAGCGACTTCTCTAACTGTCAAAGATCCCTTTAGTCTTACTTCCCTGATAACGAGCCTCTCACAATCGTTGACTATCTGGAGTGACCTTAACAGCACTTTGAGCCTTGATGATCAAAGCGCCAATTACTACGGCTATTTAACAGTGGTCATAAGCAGTAAAGAAGACAATAGTTTCGCCCGAGGAGCTGACTTCTCTAGTATCCCTCGTGTTTGGCTAACATATAACCCAAGGATGCTCGAAAACAACATAGCCATGAACAATTTCGATTAAGTTTGTATGTCAGACAATAAGGAGGACGCTAAAGATTCCATAAATCAAGCTGCTCTTGAATCGACTAAAGAAGATAGATACCGCAGCCCTTGTAAAATAACTGCGATAGATGTCAATGAGCACACTACGGACGAACCTTACGCAAAACTTATTTATCGAGCTGTTATAAGTCTGCCGTCTCACTTAATAGTTCTTCAAGAGATACATTAATATTTCGATACAACACTAGCAAAGGCAATAGTGGTTCTAGGAGCAAAGGATAGATAAGTAGCATTCTTCACAACTTGTCCATAAATGCTATAAGACATTAACCCCTTGTAGGTCTGAGTATATAGCTAACACTATCTAGATTTCAAGGTATCAGAACGCCAAATACCCGGGGAGATAACAAAAGACTCTACCGAGTGGGTACTTAAAGAATTTACGGTCAAGGACAGTGTTAAGTCTACTACGTGATATCGTAAGGGTACAGGAACAAAGAAGCTTATCACAAGCTCTGGACAATCTGCCCGCAAGATAAAGCGACCGGGAGTTCAAGAAGCCTAAAATGATTCCAGGTGTGACAACATGAACCTGGGGCTACAGCGCAAATTGTTCAAGAGTAGAATTGAGAATTCAAAGCTACAGAAGGAAGAGAGTGTGAGAGACTCCAAGCTATATACACTGGCCCAGCATAGATGATATCTTACGCTCGCAAGCGTAACCCAGTATCTACACGCTCTCCCTGCATTTCAATCTCCGAATATCTTCTCGTGTTCCAATACCTTTGCCGTGCTATGCTAAGACTGCTGTAAGGTTCGTTACACTTTTCTTAATAGAGTTAACCTTTCCCTAAGTAATTCTTTTAGTCTTAACTAACGTTAAATCTATCCTAGATAAATCCGTCGGGGCTCTATCGAGGGCTAAACTAAGGTGGTTATTAAGTGTCTCTTCAATCCCGCAAAAGAATAGTTGCCCAATAGCTCCTCTTTCTAGCACTTTGGCAGTGCTAGAGACGAACTGTTGCTGGATATTAGGGAGGGGCGGCATTTAGTCAGGATATCCGAAATGAATATCTCGTAACTACACTATTCCAAAGATCATCTCCCCATTATTAAACGCTTAAACCATACGAAGAAACCTACACCGAACTCCAATTTTCGTCTGGGGCGCATTATTAAAGTAACGTATTTGAAAAAAGAGTTCGCTCGTATGCTTTCCAGCAGGGCACATTCTATAACGTAAGTAAAATATAGCAGGAAAATTAATCTCTTTAGGAAGTAATAGCCAATAGCCTTCCGTCTTAAAGGCTAGATATTGGAAAGGGACGACAGCCATCATCGCCTAAAGCCATAACGTAATAAATTGTTTACAGGAGGAGACTTAAGTCATCCTATCGTTTTCGAAGTATCCTTTCAATCTCTTTACAGTCTCCATATATCTCACGACTGTAAGATTTTTAGCTATAGGCAATGTGGGCAAAAATAGTGAGTGTGCACCTGTGTATTTTCTCTTGTCAATTTTCGTCGTCTTGGTCGCGTAGTCATTTAGGCAATTTGGGTTCTTATTGCTAAAAAGCGATTAGGATTAAATCTTTAGGGGTCACGAAGCTGATAGAGAATGGATTGATTTGTGTAGGTAGGCTAGCTAGGTCTATGTGTAATGAGTGAATACTATGAGAAAAGTGGAATGTGCTATGATAGCATGTCGCATAAGTGATACAAAACAAGTGATCATACATTGGGTCAGTAGGAAAGTAGGAAAGTAGGAAAGTTGGAAATGGTACGCAAATACAAAAGTGGATCTAGAACAACAAAAACCTATCATGTATCCACCGTCACTCGTTGTAACTTTTTTCTGCGGCATGTACAGTCGCTGGAGAGTTCACTTCTCCATCTTCGACGTCTGACCCGATGCCATCTAGAGACTTCCAAGTACCTTCTGGATCTACTGATCCACTTGTGGCTACAGAAGCAAAATTCGAAGCTCTTGTAGGAAGTGCTATCTCCTCCCCGCCGCTTGATGGTATAGAAAACTCCTTTCCATTGTAAGTAAGATGAGGAACCAGATCTGCAATACGACAACCAAGCCAAAGAATACGTTCTTTTCGTTGTGAGGTCATCGAGGCACGTTCATGATACTTCTCTTCTTCATCAATCTTCTTTTTGGTGAAAAAGTCATTAGTAAAGTATCCTTCCGTCCAAAGAAGTCCACGAACTGCGAAGTCTTCAGGGAATGGACGTGGGTCATCTTGTTCAAGTACTGGGAAAGATGCATCTTCAATACGCCCAGGGGTTTGGTAAGCACCCAGAATAGTGTTAAGCATAATAGCCAAAGATTTCCAAGGAAACTTTGACGCCAGAAGATCCATCGCCGCAGGGTGACGAGCCACAAATAACATGAAGATCAGTGTTACATGGATGAATGGCAGGACATTGGGATCACCCACTCTTTCTAAAATAATCTCAGTAGTAGCGTTGCTGAGGCGTTGCGCACTTTCGAACGCTGCCATAGATTGTGCCATGGTCTCCGAGCTATTTGTCATAGCGACATCCTCGTCGCTTGGTGAAATGATTTTCATCAAAACATTTTCCTTAGCAGCAAATCCGACCATTGCAACGCAGTTCGCCACAGCGATGTAGTAACCCTGTTCCATGAACTTTCTTGTCACCCTACCAATTTGTGTATCAAGTAAACCTAGAAACTCATCCACTGCAGGGTCAAATTTATGTAGGTCCTTATTCGTGAAAAGCAACCCGTGGGCTTTCACGAATGCTGTGTCTAGAGGGGGTAACTGATATCGACCTTGCCCGTTGTCTGAATTGAGAACGGGTTCAAAGAGGGTCAAAATCGACTTGCGCGTTGATGTGAAGGGGATAGCAACGCATAATGACTTGCTGTAGAAGAACAGCTGCTGTAGGGCATTCGGTCGTGCGAGAATAGCCAAATGATGATATAACCTCCCTGTTGTAGGGGAGTTATCAGAGGCGATACTGTACCAGTTTCTGGCGACTCCAGTCCACACTTCTCGGTCCCTGGTATCATCATCCTCAATCGCCATTCGATATCTACCTAAATCCCCGAGGCACTCGACCCATGTGTCTTTGAAGGCTAACACAGTCTCGTATAGAAGTCCCATCATACTATAGGCTAGATAGATGAATGCGAGCATATGGTCTAAGGACGCTGGAAGACGATGTCTTAGCAACTCTAAGAAGGAATGAATCCCGTGTCGCCACATTCGTGCTGGCATAGCGTATTTAGAAGCCAAACGCCTTAAAGCCGGGCTAGCACTGGGATGTTGACTTGCTAAGAAAAAGTCGTGATGCTCGTGGAGCAAGTTTCTATGTAAAGCGATCAGGGCCTGCCACTGTTCGTTGTTCAACTTGGGAGGGTTGCCCGTATCTGCCTGAGCGAGAGTAGCTTGCTTATTATCGACCCCAATACACTTGGCCTCAACCATGACAAGCCCGGCGTATATTCCCTTTACTTCTGCAACCAACTGCTCTTGCGATATAGGTCTGGTCTCTGGTTGTAGCATTATATCAAAATAATCCTCTCGAGTAGAGCCCTGTAAGCCACCTTGAGATGACCTTCCGAATTTTGCGGGTGATGGGGTATTCTGGGTGACATTAGGCCCTTTGAGATTTGAGGCTTGTGATGTGGGAAACGATCTTCGGGGTTTATTGGGGAGGGCTTGAGCTCTTGATCGCTGAGCTTGAACTGACGCTATGTTTGAAGGGTCAAAGTTGGATCTCGCGAGAGGTGCATCTTGTGGAGTCCACAAAATCTTTTTCTCCACTGGTGGACGATGCGAATCAAACATGTTTGGTTTTCGAGAGTCTTGTTCTATACCAGGTGCCGAGGAAGGTTGACCACCTTTTATATCAACCGGCGACGGCGAGGCAGATGAGTCACGTATTGAGCCACCAGCACTTATTCCCTCGCCGGCAGCATGTCTTTTCCTGGGCTGATGGCTATTCTCGTCCGAGACATCCTTCATGGTGACATCTTCACTGGCACCTGGGCTTCGAATATTTAACTCTTCCATGTCCGCAAGGCTGCCCTCTCCCCCCACCGCTAGCGAACTCAAAGGCCTCTTAGACTGTGGGGGCGGCTCTTCTATGGTCGTTGGCCTGCGAGGCTCTACGGGGGTTTTTGTCGTGCTGTTCTCGATGATCAATCAGCCATACGCCTTCTGAGTGGCCGCAGCCCTTTCAGAGTCACTCAACGCACCATTTTTCCAGCCATTCAGCTTCAAATTTGGTCCGACATCGTCGCAACTCCTGATCGTCGTTTGGCAGATGTTCTCGGTGGTCCTGTAGCGCATGTTTCCAGAGGATCTCAGAATTGGTGAAGATGCGCCTCTCCGGACACAGCGTACAAGCCCAGGACTTGGTGGATTTGGCATTTCGTCGTTGATGCTGTATCCATAGCTGGTCCATACCCAGTTTCTGTGGTTTGGATTGTTGTATGCTCATTGCTGGTGATTTTTGTCAGTCACGCAAATCGTGAAATGGGGGCAAATAGCGATTTGGGATCTTTAAGCAGAAGCTTACCAGATACTAACGGCAATGAGGCTGAGGTTTTGGCAAGTGATTGGAGTTGTGGTAGTGTAGAGTAGTTGTAACAGATAGTACTCCAAGTACCGCGAATATACAGGTAACCAGAAATTTCCTTCTTAAGTACCCAATGGTTCGCTTTTTTACGAACCAGATGCCTAAAACAACAGGAATAGGGCAACAGATGTTCTAGTTCACCGAAATGTGCACTTCTTAGTGGTCCAAGTAGAGTGGTGATACTGGTGTTTGCAAGGAAGCTAGACTTGGAAATGCACTTTACATGGATGTCAAGGATGCAAAAACTACGTATCAGAGTCATGAACACAGTCAATTGGTCGAGAGGTAAACATATCCAGATGAGCAGGTGAGCGAAGGAGCTAGGGGGTTTGCCTAACTCTTACACCGAATAAGAGCTGATTGTGGAACAACCTGTGAATGAAGACAAAACAGACACAACCCTGTCCGCAGAATGTTGTACCCGTGGTAGTTATCCACTCAAGGAAAAAGAAATGCATGAGGGCAGGGAGCATGCAAGTATGCCTTAACACTCCATACAAACAATCTCTTCTAGACACTTGAGTCACAGACGTTGACCGATCAGTTCATGTTCCGCCACCAACTGTACCTGTTCTGCCTAGTCTTTGTAAATTCAAAGCGATTAACTCTTAATAGTTCCTAATACGATCGGCCATGTCTTGAACAAAACTACCACTTGCTATTAGATAGACGAACGCCTAGTGATTAAAAATAAAAAAGCAACCTCTCAACTATCCCCATCATTCCTCGATCTTCATGCTGCCTTGTTAACCATAAGATCTTACATTTTCAGTCATGAGGCCTTGCTGCTTACTCCCTGTTCCTACTGGAGCAGGTAAATAATATACAAGTGACGGAATGAGGACGAGAGCCCCGAAAGGCTGTAATAACTAATTCGTCATGTAATGAAATTGGGAAGGATTTCCGAATATGCTTTGGCCAATCAGTCCTGTCCCTCCACTTATCTGTACCCTTGGACACGAAATACAAGTTTGTGGCTAGTCCGCCTTCACTCCTTTGCTCGTTGCCTAAAGACTAATAACCGGCCCAAATCTAAGTCGTTATAATAAAATCACTTAAGAAGACTAGGAGAGAGCTCCGATGCCTTTAGAAGCAATAATAGAGATGATTAGGCGAAAGTTTAGTTTGTGATTTGAAGTTTCCCTGTTGGTTTACGGCAATTGTAGAGAATATTAAGAAAACAAAAACTACAGAGCACAGGCGAATACTGTAAAGTAGGCAGGCATTATCTAAATGTCATCTTGCGGAAACGAGACAGCATGGCCAAGCCTAGTTAACAAGGTTGTAAAGCGCCTCTAGTTGACCCTATATTGTCCAGTGCATCAGGCCCACTTGGATTCCCTGCTGCATATACATGATTTTTGGAATTACTACCCTTCTCGGAAATTGGAAGTTGGAAGCCTCATTAGGCTTACTTCGAAATCCCTCCCGTGGGCTTGCATGAGCGCTAATGTACAACCTTGTCACCCTGTTGTTCGGGTATATGGGGACCTGTACGATACAAGAGATTTTGGAAGTACAGAAATAATACAAAGAGAAAGAACTAACCCCCAATAAGTATTTCGTTCGTTGCGCGCATCTTGCCCCCCTTGAGCTGCTGATATTTGCTGGCTTATATGTTGATGTTGATAGGAGGGTGGCTGTTTAAAGATAAGGGCCTGTGCATTAAATCCTACCGTAAATGCTGTAATTATACCCTGTGATGGATGTTAATTAAGTGTGGTGGCTTCCGTTGGGGTCTGGGGAGTATTGTGATGGGAAAGGGAGAACAGGGAATGGTTGGCCAGGAGGGGGGAAGGTATATTATGAATGTAACGAAATTTAGACATATGTCACAACTTAGGCTGAGCTGGGTAAAATGACACACTGATTGCTCAGGTAGGCATGGATTGTTAGCTTGATTTGATTGCCGTCTAAAACAAAATAATGATTTCTGGCATTGCTTCTTACAAAGCAGGCAATGCAAAGGCTTTTTAATGCTTCATGATATCAATGATGACAAAACTCTAGCTGTAGATTTATGGTGCTCTGTCCTGATTTTGTTGCAAATAATATAGCTAACCTGTCGGGTGCACCAGTCCTCCTCAGGCTCTACATCCAACAAGCGGGAGGAAAACTATACTAATAACTGAAACCGTTAATTTTCCTTTTAGTAATAGAAATAGTACAGGCTTTTACGGATAGGATAATCATGCAAAATCACTTTATTATAAGGATCATTATCAATCTTCTGATTACCAAGTAATCTGATTTGTTCCGTATATTTTTCTAGACTAATAGAAGAAAAACGAAGTATCTCATGAAAAATACTGTGTCTGAGAAGTCCAGTCATCCCTCTTTGCGCATAAACATCGTTGCTCTCCCTCCTTATGTTTTTCTGCTTGCGAGAAGAGACTTCTTCTGTTGTTTCATTCTAGTCCCTGATAAGACATTCAAGGGGCCATATTCCTTAGAAATAGCATGGGCTACTGCGTCTATCAGCTTGGTCTTAAATTCCTCCTTTTCGATGTGGATGCTGAGAATCCGGTCTGAATCTGCTTTGGAAAGGAGCTTTATTATAACTGGCCCAGCTAGTCCTATCTAACTAGAGAGATCTAACATCGTTCTGATTGGCAACATGATGGATCCAATACCTGTATTCCGTGTAGAAGCTTCCTTTGATACAGTTGGTGTGTTCTCGCTAACAATTGTTCGTGAAGAGATGACAGATCTAGTTGGAGTATTGATTGAACCTTTGACTCTCTTCTTCGCTGGTTCTGGCAGCGCCGAGCGAGCTCGGATTTTACGAAGGATTTGCCCAGAAGTTGATGGCTGGGATGTGATCGTACTCGAAGGATTATGATCTGGCGTGGTGGGTAAGGTCGAGGCAGCGAGGCTGTCGTCGTAGGTTCTAAGTGTAGAGGAGACGGACGGCATATGAGGAGGTGCCCACCACCAATCGTAAAATTGTGCTATGATGTTCGTGGAGAAGTCTTGAAGGCGCTGAGGGGCCTGCCATTTTGGGAGTTCGATTCTGCTATTGACAGCAGCGATGGGGTGTTGTGAACGTGATGGGGCGATGCGAGTGGGGACAGAGGCAGGTGGCGAAGCGCCTTCTGGTCAAATTGGTGATTGGGATCAGGATTAGGCTTGACGAGTATCGTTGGCTGCTTCGATTGGAGGTTTTAGAATTCTGAATCCGAAAGATCTAGGTTTTCGTTGATAGAGGGGGAAACGGAAAACAGAGTGATTGAGGGACTTTGAGCATAAAAACGAGCAATACGAACAGAGGACAGTGGTTAGAATTGAACCAATTTAAGGATGATCTGCTTATAAGATAGAACGGGGAGACCAAGAGGTAAATACCTACCTAGGTAGGTGCTTTCGCATCGTAGGGGCAGTGGAACAGGAGGCTCACGCTCGGCACGCCAGGCTGCCTGGAGGGAAGGATATCATTCTGGAGGTCCGCGATCCTGGTGATGATCCATGATGCCAAATTCAGAAGCTCAAGCACTCTAGACGCTTAAGGGGTGTATAGAGGGGAATCAGCATCTCTGTGGGTGCTCTCACCTCCCTCTTACTACGAACGCTTTAACATGGCAATGCTCATTATTTCAATACATATCTAGCCATTTCTCCTACTACATCTTGCATCTACTTGTGTTCTCGTGTACACTATAAACTTTTAGCACCACCGATGAGCAGCTGCATTCTGGAAAGCTTCTCATCCCTGTCGCTTACACCCGTCGCCTGAGATGTCCTCCTATGCTCCCATCAATAGGTCGGAAGTGCCTGCCGTAATAAGTGTTCATTCAGCTTTTACGAACCGTCCTTTATCAAAATCTCCTCATGCAACCGTCGAAAAGAAGGTCAGGTATTCAAGACGCGAGAGGTGAGAATATCTTGAGGATACCATCAATCGCTGGGCCAAGATTTCGAACTGTATGATTGTACCACACCAAGAGGGACCCACACACACCTCGCCTGGCCTCACTCACAGAACGGAAAGCTTCCCACTAAGGGGATGTAGTGTCTCCAAACATCTACAGTGGAATGCTTGTCGGTCCACGGTGCATGGATTAAGTCGATTGGCCTTCAACGCTTGCTGTCTTCAAACGACCACTGGCCCAACCAACCTTTCAACCCACTCCCTCCTCTTTTGTTTACCTTTTTCACCCAGCCGTCCTACACATGACACGCAGTACCCCCACTCCAACCAGCTAGGATTTCGACGGAGTCCATTCCTGCAAAGACCAGTTCCATGACGCCGTATCTGCCGGTTGGACTTGCATTAACCGCTGAAGGGAGTTTCAATGCCAGCTACTGTCACAAGAATGTGCAACGGATTTCCCACTTCAAGCATACGTGAATGACACGTTCAGGCTGCTCCTCGCGCATGGTTTATGTTGATTCTATCAGTATTGCTAGTGGGTATTGTGTTCAGTCTAAATATCTCCTAGGGAACAAAACGATTGGATTTAGTTTCCAAGGCGAAGGGGACATACTGGAGATTGCTGTGTGCGTCAGAACCCCCACATAGCTTGAGACATGTATTATATTATGCATTGTTCTAGGATTTTCCACTGGAGGTGCTACCCGGGTGGTATGCTGTGACTGTGAATGGTGTCGACGAATCTTTTCGCCATTAGTCGAGTTTAAGTAAGAGGCGGTGTGCTTGTATTCTACACGAGGTTTACCAGAGCTATCCTCCAACATTTGCATTCGCCCCTCTTCTGTATTTTCGTTTCTTAAAGCGATGTCGTTCGCAGACATTTTTCAGTCTACTTTTAAAATTGCTGTAGCAGTCTGCTATACAGTCACCGATCTTTTCAAGGCATTTGTTAATAGATGTCTTGAAATTACTAGTATGTAATAATTGTGAAGGGGGTTTCATTTGCTCATTTAATTTTAGCTCCTATGGCTACCACTCAGCAAGAGATCCAAAGACATGATACGGAGTCTAGATCAGGTGAGATATTTTAAGAACACATCCTTCTAGTAATACTGGAAGTTCCTTAGTTGACCATACGCGGCGATAGTCTGAAATTCCCAATCCGCTGCTACCGCTCCTATTCCCAATATGCGGGATGCTTGAAAGTCGCTGCTCGAAATAGGCAGGCAACGCCAAAGAAGGAACAAATAGTAATGGAGAATGTACCCCTTATTCCCAAACCTGCGCCATACGTGAAGGCAGATTTTTAGAAAATTGAAAGATCATGTACCCAACATCTCTCGTATAACTCCCTATTGGCTTTGCTTATCTTGATACCTCTTAGCGAGGGCAATAATCCTTTCCTTTTCCCCGTAGTCCTTCACGAAGAGTAGCATTCGCCTCGACGATGGCGGGTGTGTCGATACAATGTGTGTTTTCTATACGAAGTCTCTCTTGGTTACATGTATCGTCCACCCTAGTCTTTCCTCTTAGTGTTCGTCCTATATTGCCACTTTCGCATCAGCGTTCTGCTCGACTTAGGAGCCCTATTGAGCAGACCTCTCGATAAAAACGTTAATCGAGTATGGAGTGCATTTGAAGAGTCTAGCATTATAAATTAGCAGTTTTTAGTCACGATTTAGAGTACTAAGCTATAAAAAGTGCTTAGTAAGTCCATCTCCGTAAACAGGGTACGCAGCCAGAGGAGGAAGCGACTGCGAGAACAGCGACTGGTGGAATATTACCGTAACTCCCTTGCCACCGTAACGTGGGTTTCCCATTTTATCTCAAGTCCAAAGATCAGCCTTTCATCAAACCCCTACGTCAAAGCCTGACTTGAACCAAGAAAAAGGGGGGGTTGCGGGGGGGGGGGGATATGACAAATTATCGGTCCATGATAGCTTAATTTGTGTAGCAGTACATGACATTGCAATGTTTAACATGGCCTGAAAGGACATTTTCTACTTTTTATGTCATTTTCTGTATTTCATAAAACGTCATATATTATAGGCTACTGTAAGGATTTCCAAAAGGCTGCTTTAGGTTAATCTCAGTCGTTTGCTCACAGTAAAATGATTTTAGCTACATTAATAATTCGAAAACCAGATAATATAGAGAACCAGAGAAAAATTAGTGTTTGAGTCAGTGAGTCCTTACTACTGTTTTCATATGTGATTCTAACTTGAATTTATAGTGTGAAAGGTGTCATGGTCACTTATCCTAAGGCTCTAGCAAGAGATTTATTAGTACTAATCATCCATAGACGACTTTCGTAGAAGAAAACAATTGTTTTAACTGGCTGCTCTGTTCGGACATCTCCCTTAACGGACGAGTAACTTTACAACGCATTTTAGGGATTGCAGTTTGTTTGAGGAGTGATCAGTAAGTGGTGGTGGCTGGGAAAAGGTGGGATGAGTAGGTTGAAGGAAGGACGGAGGGGTGGGCTCCTTTTATATTCATCCCTACGATTCATAGCCGCTACGGGTAGCAATATCCGGAGGATTACAGATTACCAGGTGCATTACGCACCGCTGGCGAAAGGGTGGGCTGGGCGAGATTTCGGCTGGCCTATCCCAACATAGAGCTCGTTCGTCGGCAGCTGTGATCCAGTAGTTAGCGCTGATGTGATTCTGATTATCGGAAAACTATTTCGGAACTCTGCAATAATTTCGCAGAACCTTCGCCTCATTATATTTCAATGAAGCCTCTTTCTCCTTAGTTTCGCTTTTCTAATAAGCACGCTAAATCTCGTTGATAAGGGTTCATCTCCTCTAGTAATCTCAGGATCTAGAAAGTGTTAAAAGGGATGGTTGTTGTAGACGGTCGAATGCGGGGGGGCTGGGGATTCAGCAGTTTGCGGTCAAAAGAGAAGCCAACTTTTGGCGGCACAATACATCTGCGATAATCCTGGAACCATATCAAGGTATTCCCACCCATTCTTTCTGTCTCGTTTGACAAGGGCCCGTCATCAAATCAGGGGCTTTCCACCGGAGAGGTCACTGTATCTACCATGGTGAGCTTCCCGCTGATGAGAGCACTGGAAAAACCACTGCCACTGGTCCTGCCCCAACTTCCATCCAACCAACTAGAGTCTAACATGCATCTACCCCATCACTAGCACCCACCATCGATGTTGATCAAACGTTTGGTGAGAATCCAACGCTCATTATTTTACAAGACGAAGATTCCAAGCAACTCAAAAGGAAAGCGTAAGTACAAAAGGCACAAAGTAAGCTGAGTTTAGAGCTCGGCGCGTCTTGGAGCATTTCCAACAGGATTGCAACGCAAATTAAACATATAACAGCACATGGTCTAGGTAGGATTCCCACCGAAACTCTTGCCGTTTTGTACTAATGCGCTAGTAGATAGGAACATCATTGATCTTACAGGTGATAATTCCACTGCACCAAATCTACAACCAGTAGAAGGCTTTTACCAAATTGAACTCGAATTCAACGACGAGCTTCAGGAGATCCAACAGGGGCATGCAGAGAGCGTCCACGAGAACCAGAACGAAATGCCGGCAAGAGGGAAGAAAAGGAAGCTGGAAGAATTTTTCAATGGGCAGGAGGAACCCTACAATGTCATCTTGCGTCGTTAAGAACTGACAGCGTTGCACCTGGAGAGGTGTCGCATAGTTTTCGGAGACGAATTCGACGGGAAGCTGGTTATTGGATAACTAGGTAGGTATACTATACCTAAGTATGGGAGACCTCGGGCGGCTCTAGGAAAATGATGTACGGTACTCAACTACTAGCTTTGCGTTGCGTTTTTATTAAAACAATGACATTTCTCACATAAATGTTTTCTCAGTGATATCAGGTGCCAAGGTGAGGTAGGTGGGGGTGAGGTGGTGGGTACTTGTACTGGGGATTGAATCCCCCACGTCTGACCACGTTTGAAACCCCTGGTGGCTGTAAGGCTAAAATCAGGGGTAACAAACACAAGCTTGCCTCTCTTCCCTGTCCCCAACCACCCTCCACCCACCCGCGCCCGCGCCCCCCAACCCCCTGCTCGCCACCAACCCACCAGAGCTTAAGTTCTGTGCTGTGTGATTGGTTGGGGGCTAGGGCGGGTTCAGAGAGCCGGAAGCAAAATTTGCCAAAACCAGCGGCCGCGGGCTGAGCAAACACCACAGCTCACCCTGATCTCAGACACCATACCATTCAGTAGATGCAACGCCTGACATCTACCATGACACCTTTTCTCAAGAGACAACGAATGGATGACGGTGACAGTGACGTCTACAGATTCTCTTGGAGAAGAGTCTTCCTCTCAACAAGCGTGGAAAGAAGATCTGGCAGAGAAAACAAACCGCTGGCATTAGGAGCACGACTCCGGGAAGCCCCGAGCTGGAAGCATCACTTCAGGGAGCGCCAGGGCAGTACACTGCCAGTCATATACGAGGACTAACGCATTCGACCATAATTTCGAAGCCGCTCTAAAAGCGCATGGAATATATATGAATCAAGTCTCGTACCAGCGAGCGAATCTTAGTGAGAAAATAGTCATTGTGATGCCCCCTCGAGACAACCTCTATAATTTTACGACCAGTGACTTTGGGAAGTTCGCCCAACAAAACAGGGACATGTTAGGGGAAACTCAGGTCATGACAGAGTTGCTACCTTTCTTCTAAGTGAAACAGAAATACTAACACACTGGTTCAGCCACCTTTCATCTAAGTTTCGGTTCTTATAAAGTTTATATAATTCTTGTTGAATTAACTCAGGTAAGGGGTTAGGATGTTACTCATGACCACGGAGAATGGAAAGATGTCTATGCTAGGATGATGAATCTTGGAGATCGGAGTTGTGCAGAATTTACCTTAGGCGTGTTTAATCAGTATTTAAGTGGGGTTTGCAAATTGGAGCTTTTGTATGTTTATGTGCGATAAAGCCCTTATATTAGTTAACCAGATCCTCCAATCATTCAGTTCACATCCAAATCCATCATCAGTCGGCGTTAATGGATTCCTCTTACCAGCGCTTTAGAGCACAAGTTACTAAAGCCACTTTAGAAAAGGTATTTATATGTCCGTCATAAAGAACTGAGAACATTAACGGGTCGAAACGTGGTGGTAGTCGTACATCATTGCTTAATTAAACGCAGAACCAATGTATGTGTGCTGTTTCAACTTTGACGGGTCTTGCCTATGGGAGCCAATTGTAAGAGTCCGTTAAATGGCTCTAGGAATTCCTAACTTGCCTTTCTGGCAGACAAAAGTCTTTGCGGTAAAGTCTCGGCATTGTAGGACCAAACATCTTGTAGGGGTGCGGGTAACTTCACCACCAAGCAGATACGCAAGAGGTTTCTTGAGAGCTTGGATCCTAAAGTGTCTATGGCTTGCAGGACTTGGTGGAGGAGCTAGTGGAGGCACTGGAAATGGAGATGGACTACGAGGTCTTGGAGGGGGTTCATCAAGTTGCCCTTTAGTCGTAAACATAGTGCTTGTTCGTGTATTTGGATAATTATAGAACGAATATTCGTCCTTTAGGAACAGATGGATTCTACAGAAAGGATGCCTTTTTATAACCTTATCACAGAAGTAAAGAGTACTAGCATATAGCCTAATAACCAAGTAACATCAACCTACCATCCCATACCAGATGTTATCAGATATCTGCTTCTCTTTATGGTTGTAACGTTTCTTTTTATCCGAGATGGTAGGAGAATTTATACGTCCGATTTTAGGGTCGAGTCCGCGGTACACGGCATCTTGTCTCCTTTCCTACACCTGTTTTGCCAAAGAATTGATTTTATAATAAGCAATAAATACTTAAATTTGGTACTCCTTCTCAATTAAGTCATTGACCCGTTGTAGCTAACCACTAAGCAGGTAGTCGTTGCCACGAGTTTCGCCAAAGATTTCCCCCATGCACATTCACGCATCCCAATCGCTCTCTGGTAATTGACGTCTAGCAGGTCCTACTAAAAGCATCCGACCATAGCAATTAATTGATTAGATTTTTTTTCAAGCTAGACTATAAGAAGTACTATACCCTGAGAATTCTCGGGAGCGGGGCTTTGAGTGCACGTAGTGCAGCCCGGACGTGCCAATCGCGCACATAACTTCTCGCCCAAGAATTGAATCAAGAAAACCCACTTAATCCCCAAAAGCCCCAGGCAATCAACCATTTCGTATGCTACAATTTTGAACCTCCAACTAAAAGATCCTCTCAAAAAGGGTGTGGACCTATTGATCGCCCATTCCTAGGGACGAATAAGTATCATTGACCTAGAAATGCAGATCTTGTTTTTTGTACTAGAAGTGCTCCCCCGAGTATGCAAGATGTGGGGTATCATACCACTCCCATCAACCAATCCAACAATCACTCCTTAGTGCTTATCTGCTCAATGTCGGCTCTTTGTATATCAATACCACAAATGTATCGTTGCCTATAAAGGCGTGTGGTGTGAAAGCGTCTTGTGTCATAGTTCCAACTACAACACGTATAATAAAGGTTCCTTGCTGTAGAACACAAAAACGTATCGTCTGCGTTTCGGGTTTTTCGTCTTGAATTTGGCAGGCTAGAGTGCTTACATCTCTAGGACAATTGACCGCAATTAAGTAAAATAACATCGTAGTAGTTGGAGTTCTAGAAATTATTGCATGGACAGATCCACTCGATGGAGATTTGACGATTTCGATATTCGGTGATGACATGGTTAGTGAAATCAATCTCATTTCTCGGGGAATAGGAAGCCATATGATAGATGTAGTAGTACAAGGTTTCAGTCTCCAGGGTATCACTGGCCACTTACCAAGAGTTCAACGGGGAAGGCAAATTAAAGTCACGTAATACGAGTTCGCCTTTTTACACATGCGTTGTGTAAAGTAAACCCACAGGCTAATGCAATCATCAGCGTGCCGGGCAGCCCCCTGCCATTGAAAGGCAACAAAAGGTTGCCTTGCAATCGCAGGGGCCAAGTGGAGACACAGCAAGGGCAAAGCAGCCCCCTGCCATTCAAAGGCAACAAAAGGTTGCCTTGCAATAGCAGGGGCTAAATGGAGACACAGCAAGGGCAAAGCAGCCCCCTGCCATTGAAAGGCAACTAAAGGTTGCCTTGCAATCGCTGGGGCCAAGTGAAGTTAGACAAACAATTGCGCCCTCACGCTAACGCTAGTCATCAAATCCGAGAAGCTTTATGTTGTTTTGTATGCCCATTGAACTAAAAACGTGGGGAGTCTATATAAATCTGCCTTTCTAAGCAATAAGCTGCGAGAGCAATGCTTCCTATCACTTGGCACAAATCACCGTTGATTTGCTATTGTATTTTAAGGGCCAGCAGACGAGATGCGGTTGCGGTGACCTAAGCTAATTTTCTACATTAAAATGTTCAAGACGCTTGTGTCAGGCTTTTTCGTTTCTGACTTAGATTATTATTATATTAATTAGAGGGCTAATAGATGCGAGAGATAACTTAATCCATGATAAGAGCTGTCTTCCCTTGAAAAGCGGTAACAATGTAGCTTGAAGCGAGGTCTCATCCTCCCCCTGAATGACACCGATAGCTCCGTCAAATACCTAAATGGTGAATCCCCTGATGGTTAACCATACTAAGTCTAGTCACCTCCGTTCTTCCTTTGTAAATTGCGAGCTAAGGTTGTGCATTAGCGCTCGTGCAAGCCTACGAGAGCGATTTCGAATTAAACCTAATAAGGCTTCCAACTTCCAGCTTCCGAGAAGGGTAGTAATTCTAGAAATCACTTTACGGCATGTATGCTTGTCATTCAAGAAGGCGCTCTCTATTACAGGGGTTTGCAGATTCGCCGCGTTCTTAGTTCAATAAGACGTCTTTACCAAGTAATTTAACAAGAAGAATTTCCCATGCCCATTCTTCAAAGGCGGGCGATAGAAGATAGCACCGCTAATTCACTCCTAAGTTTCCAAAAATCTCATGAATTTCTGCCTCTTCCTCACCACCATGCTTGCAGAAATAAATCCATTGATTGGGTGTTCTCAATACACCTATTTGGCATTCACTGAACTGTTTGTGGTGGTGTCCGTTCGAGTAATGTTGAAAGCTTGACATATCGTGTTATCCCCTTGACCGTGATCTCTATATATCCAGTTTCTGGTAAATACGCTGGTGACGGTTCTGTGTCTTCTTCTCGTCCATCCGCCTATCGGGGGTTAGATACAACATTTTAAATAGGTTTAGAGTAGTATACCAAGCAGTGAGCACAAGGTGAATTACATATCCATACCCAAGAGGCGCAATTGTGAGTTAAAAAGTACTTGCATCTATACTTGTAATAACCACCACTGAAGCTCATTTTGGTCTGAAATTGAGTTCCTGATACTAGTCAGTACACTGAGGATCGGTTGCGTAGGAAAGTAAATAAACTTGCCAAAGATCAGTTGCTTCCAATGAGCGGATACGTAATCACATGCCTAATAACAAGATTGAGCTGGTACTTATAGAGAACGGTTGATGTTTCTTTCTACGAATTCTTCGCATCCTTCTAATTCCCATCTGTACCTCGCTCAGAGAGGAAGAAAGGAAACGAAACTACGATAATTCCTTATGTAGTTGCTTTACATATCCGTGTCTGATATATGACAGAACAACCCTGACCACGCAGCACATGTAATGAAATAGGCAATCGGCAGGTTTCGTTAGTATGGGTGTGACGGTTCTGGCCGCTGTTTGCCTTATCACGTGTCCTTTTTAGCGAGAGACATCCTGTACTTAAACTCGTGTGACGAGCATGGGTGGAATAGCTTTAACTAACTGCGCTAGCGGGCCAAAAATGTAGAAGAATTGATCAAAGATCAATTTGCTATTCTACTACATTAGGAATACATTCGGAACCACTCCGTGACCTCGGCCACGTGACGATCCGTCACACTCGAGCTCTCTTGAGCTCTCCTCTTCTCCTTAGGTTAGAATCTATACCGCGGACCCTAATTCGTTTGTTACTTCATACGTGTACGTGTCGTCGCACCTGAAGAAGCCAATGACAATACCAGATAAGATGCAAGGGAACGAACTGGGCCAATATGCGAAGGAACACACTAGGGTCACAAGGGAACGAGGAATGAGCTGTTACTAACTAATGCAAGTTCCCAAGGCGGAAGTTCGGAAGCTGGGGGTGCTCCTCCCGTCGTTTGATACCAATCAATATCGGTTTTCTTCATTACCACCCCCAGAAGAAGCCATGCTAACCCTGTGCAAGCGGAAGCGAGGATGGATATAGGCAAGGTTGCGCAAAGGCTGTCGACACGAGTCTGGACGATGTTGGGAATTGATAGGCTGTGAGATGTTTAAGCCACAATATATTGTCTCTTGGTTCTGCACGGGTCTGTCCCCCCAAAATGGTTTTATGTAAGTCTGAAGGATCAGCTCCCCCCCGGACCCTTATGCCCTTGCCTGCCATCATCATCCAAGTTGCCCCAGCTCCTCCCTCTTAGAGTGCTGCAAACAGCTAGGTCTATTGAAATATCTGGGTTGACACTCATCTGGGAGGCAGCCTTTCGACGCAAACGCCCAGATGTGACGAGCAGAAGTTCGGCGCCGCCCACCTAGCCTGGCACCTCTACTGTAGTACTCGACGCGTGGGAACACCTCCAAATCGGAGCCGGCCTCACACTGCAGCCCCCAGCAGGTCAGTCTGCTACTGAACAGCCACTTCGCGACCGCATACCCTTCTGAGCGCTTGATACATGCCTTCCTCAAACTCAAAACCAGCCCAGGGCTCAAGGTTATTATTGACAAAGGTATCGTTGAAAACATGTCTAAAACCTCGCTGATGCATGTCTTATCTCTATTCCAGGGTGACTGGCAGAGACCCACCCCTGAAGTATAGAAATGACCCTTAGGCTGAAAGCCATTTTTCTGCTTTTGCGAATGGCTTGCAACGTGCCACTCAGGGCACTTCATCTATCTCACTAGAGACAAGGGAGGACCTGTTCGAAAAAAGCATTCAGAATCCTGTCAATGTGCCCTAAAGCAGAAACAAAGCAAAAGTTTCACCTCGTCTCACTGTTATCAATTCTCTTACAAGAAGTGCAAAATGCCACTTGAATGTTTGTGTACCACCTTTCCAGGTTGTTGATCTTAGTGCGCACCTATGAGCGGAATAGGGAAGGGCAATTGAGATACAACTAATAAAGGGCTGTTGTCTCTCTTAAATCCAAGATATGTAAAGGACTGCTTCAACCCAACTATCAAGAAGCACCAACCAGCTTCCAAGTTCTCAATTCAAAAGCCTACAATAGCTGTAAGTTATTTGCCTCCAATTAGCAGTTGTCTGAAAGTTTGGATGAAAACTGACCAGGAAATTTGATAAGGTTCCATTATTGCGAATCACCCACCAGTCCACGCTAAAGCAGCTTGGAAAGGAGCAATATCTAACGCACCAATAGCCAACAATAGTCAACAAGGTCTTATTGGTTGATATCAAGATGTTGAGTCTCGCTATCCACCCTCCTTCTCGCCAGAAACCAGGTGTAACTTTGAGCATGCCTGTTGCTGCCAAACTTGCTACCGAGGACGACATCTTTAAGGAGCTCAAGAATGTGTGGGCTGTTGCAACGCTCATCCACAAAGATTCTGGGGAGGTGTTAGACGGCCAGTTGGACGGAAGAATTACCGATTCAGCGCATCCATTGCCTGACAATGGCTCAACAGACCAGGCCTATTTCTACTTTCCAGATCTGGTCATCCATGAGCCTGGTTGTTACCGCATTCGAATTATCCTGATGCGAATGGACTACTCGCAAGCCTCGTCGCCAGATAGTGTCGTAAAGGTTTGTGGGTACGTTGATACCCACTCTTTAACCGTCGAAAACGGCGCCTCAAGTCGTGTTAGGCCGAGTAAGTGATCCGAAATGGCGAAATGAATGGTCCTCGCTAACCGAAAACAGATGCACAAGAAAGAAGCTTCTTGCGTGTGTTGAGGGATGACGGCCAAAAGGTCCCTTCGTTTTAATATCCATGAATCTAATTATACTTTGGGGTTTAGTGGAAGACATACATACGTCGGCACTATCGTCGGACGAAACCAAAGTTTCGAACATATTACAGATTTTTGGAGTGGGCAGTACGTGAAGTTGGGAGTGGGCAGGGAGCGGCAAGAAGGGCAAGATTACCCTTTAGGAGTGCAGGAGTTCATGGAGTATAAATTGTTTTGGTGGCTATGGTGGGGTAATTCATTGTAGTTCAAAAGCAGTAAACAAAGCAACAAATCCAGTATCAAAATACTCCCTTTTTCTCTCTCGCTTAGTAGTTATTGAAGTACCTATCTGTTTTATCTTCTCCTCCCAAGCGTCTCGAGACTCTCGCCACATCCCTTATCTCGTCTTGCATTTCTTCCCTTGTCACACCAGAATCTCGACGTTGATTCTACCGCTGTGGCATGGTCAGCGCCACTGTGCAACCCACCCCGTAGAGTTGTACTGCCGCTAGTGCAGATAGGCGAATTGGTTACTCAGACTTTATCTAGCTACCGTACCTCTAGGATAAGTATATGACAACCATCTTACAACTGTTAGTAACACTAAGCTTAAAGTAGCTCAATTAACAAGTCTACAACAAATGGCACCAACTTCACCATCCTTTAATCCCGGTATGTTACGCTACTTCCTTGCACAGACAAGGCGAATTAACGATAGATCAAACACAACTAGGGGTAACAGAGCACAGAGAGGCAGGCGTAAGCGAGCAGATCTTATTATATACAAGTCAACTCTAAGATATCTACTATAGAAATTAACTACAAGTGCTTCGAGGCACTAACTAGCTTAATGCTACTCTTAGGCGACCTGTTATTAATACAACCGTAGACAGCAATCAATAGAAATGGGAACGGAGAGTAGGAGGAACGACTACAGACTGCTTAAATGTACTAGTCCCCGAGAACCCGATCTAAGATATTTCTTTTACCTTGTCCGTTGGCCACAAGAGGGGACTGAAAGTAATCAACATGTTTCAGCTAACGAGTACGTAAAGGTCAAGAATGCCCCTATTACACGAACCACATACTCCGCAGGCACGGTACCTGTCCCATCTGTTCTCTCGCAGCGACACAGCGCTCCCCTACAAGGGCTTGCAAATTCGCCGCGTTTTTAGTACGAGACGCCTTCTCAGCAGGGGTTATATGCTGACCGCTGTTGAGCAAGAGGAAATATCGAAAGAGGAAATATGTGACGACACGTACGAGATATGTTGCCCGAGGGCGTCCAAGGTATAGGTTAAGGAATCTTAGAACTGTCTTATTGAAGATTCTAAGCTGAGGAGAAGAGGAGAGCTCGAGAGAGCTCGAGTCTAAATACAAGGTGTGGGTTGTAAGCGACACCACGGATAGCACGTGACAGTCTGAACTGTCACAAAATATCGAAAGAGGAAAAGCTCAGCACAAAAGTTCAAATTACTAGAAGCTAAAAGCAGCAGCTTGGGACCTGAGGCTACGTGGTGACGAAGATGCGAGGTAACCGTATTAAGGTGATAGCATAACCTCAGGTAGACGCAGTTCGGCAACTGGTGCCAAAGCTGGGCCATTCCGGTATAGCTGTCCAAACAGACGGCTAGAACCGTGCGTGAATGAATGAATCAATCAATCAATCACATATTTAGAGATGGTTGTTGTACTATATAGTTACAAGAATAGAGGTTGGAAATAAAGTGGGGTGATAATCCGGGGTAAAAAGCTTAATTTTGACTTTTAATTGAAGGGTCGAATTACGTCATGCCAAGAAGTACAGTAGCCAATGAGAATATGGTTTCTGGCACTCAGGAACTTGTGATGTTCATGAGTGCCAGTATATACACTATGATTGGCTTACTAAAATGAAGGGAACACCAACTCCAGTGATATATCACAACGACCAAGGTATAAGTAGTGATCGTCGGGTTGATGAAGGAGTTTTGAAATTGATATGTGTTCAAGAATGGAGGACTCTTGAGGAATGAGGACAGACTTGGCGGACGAGGACAAAGCAGCCTCAAGTTTCAAATGATCGATTACTTATGTAGCTCCTTGAAATTTCATACGAATTTGCACTTTTTAAAAATGAATTTCAGAAGATACGAGATTCCAGACTTATTCGATGAACTACTATCACCTGATACAATTAAACCTCTATTTTCGAGTGAGGTGTACGAGAAATGGTAACCGGAACCAACAAGGGAAGAGGAAGAAGACAGTGATAGAAGAGAGAGGAATCTGGAGGAGAAGGATCAAGTAGGGAGATTGGGAGAGAGGACGAAGAAGAGTTTGAACAGAGAAGAAAACGACAAAAACAAGTATCTAGTCCCCCTCTGAGTCAGAATAAAAACCTCTATAGTCCCAATCCATTTCTGTATATGTCAATGATTGACGCCTTTTACGTCGCGTCTCTGTTCCCTTCCCTATTTCTTCTCCACATATTTTTCTTGCTTTCCTGTCAAATTTCGAGAACAGCATTCTTCCCCATTACATCTTAGTGGCTTCCTTAATCGCTTTCTCAATCACTTTTTCGTCCTTCTCTGCTTCCTTTAGTCTCCCTTCGATTTCCTTTAACTCTATCTCGACGTTTTCACAAACACTGCGAACTGCTTTCATCATACATCGATTAGTAGAGGCGTGTTCGAATTCACCGTTAGAGTTTTTCGAAACAGTCCAAGGAATATGTTGGCGATCCTCACTGTCCTCTTAAATATGACCACGTATAAACGCTTTCAACGCGTCCTCAATTTCGTATTTTCTAAAGCCCGAAGGCTCGATAGAGAGGTCAAGAATTTCTCTATAAAACTTGGTAAGTGGGTCCTTCCCACCATCGGCCCAATGGTTGTTGAAGCCATATACGGACGGTTCCCATATTGCTGAGATCCAAATCTATTCCTTCATCGCCTCGCTCTTGGCTTGATGAACTGCTCCGAGAACGCAAGTGAGATAATTGGCGACACCTTCGTTAACTGGTGGCCGCCCCCAGCTATGCTCACATGTCAATAAAGCTAGATCGCTTATTAATATTATCTTCTCCACGGTCAACAAAACACGTACTAGAACTGTCCGGATTCAGCCTTGTCCTTCCTATTGTCCTTATCGACAGCTAAAGGTTCTTCCTGTTCGCATCTACCTTATGTTAATACATTATATACCGAGTCATTATATATATATATACTGACAGCCATATGCTTCGGGACCTCACTCCAATCGTATTTGAAACAGCGTAACGTAGCCAGTCGAAATCTTTATCTACGGTTAAAGAACATATCGCCCTTCGTAAGTTGTCTTAGAGATAGTAGCCGACTCGAAAAGAATATAGTGAAAGGTAAAGGACTTCTCCGGCGGACCCAATAATGCATATTCTGCCTGGAAAGACCAGATACAATACATTTTGTAATTGTCTAAAACACCTAATATTAAGGAGGAAAACGACTCTTATGTACCTACATACGGCAATGATGTGTAGAATTAGTAAACAAACAAGTCTTAGAGTCAATGTTTCATTCGGGTCCGATTTCTACAAAAAGTCTAGTTTGTAGACCAGGATTTGGTAGATGCTACCATTAGGAAACACGACACACTAAAAAGAAATGCAATCAGTGAAATGTAAGTCTCCCGTTTAAGCACAACATAATCAATCTCAAAGAGTATCTTGCCCAGCCGTACTTTAACTCATTTGTAGGCAGCATGAATGGAACTTCGCCATATGGTCAGAGCAACAAAGAGAAAAGATGATCAGGCTTGTTTAAGGATGCGGGTATGTCTAGATTGGTAGTCATACATATTCTAGTGGCAATTGTGGCGTTTTATCTACCCTTGCCCACAAATCAACACTGGGCACACCTCATCCACGCCTCTATCCATCCTTCACCCTTATACCCTGATGTGCACTCTCTATCTCCCTCCGGAGCCACTACTCTTTTGGCAGGGAGGACATGGAAAGTTCTGCGACCATGATTGTTTGAGAACTTTTACTCCAAAGCACTGATGATATGGATCTGTACGTGCAAAATGGCAATATGAGAGAAGGCGGCTTGTAGCATGGCCACAAGTAAACTGGAATTCTTCCCAGTCGCACATGGTGAGATGGTAACAGGCGAAGCAGTGTTATTTGAGTTTGGTCTTGAACGAAAGGTAGGAGGTTTCTACGAGAAAGTAAGGTATTAGTTACTGTTCTATCTAGATTGGTGGGGTGTAGAGAGAGAGATTACTTGCCTCTAAACGTAGTTGTGTTCTTGATTATAAAAACGTATTATACTTTCTTTCTTTATATAGTTCCTCACGTACTACTTAAGTACAAGCTGACAGACAGGGGAGAAAACCCTCGGTTAGGTCCCTTTAGCCAAAAGCTGTACAGCATTAGAACAGATTTAGCTATAGCAAGGTGTCTTACAATGCGTATAAAGTATACCCCCTAGTTAGGAGGCATGTGACATGACATGTATATTATCGCTGATTTGTATGTATAATCACGGAAACAAGGATAGTTCTCCAATCTTTTGTTTCATACTTCGTGAAGTTCATAGTAGCACCAAGTAGTAAACATTTCAAGTTCTAGTAATCCCTTACGTATTTTCAGTCCAAGTTAAAATTGCTAATATAACCTTACTGCTTTGGATTTTCATTAATAATATTCCACTTCTGAACAGTACCCTGGCTACCTGCTTGGAAACCTGCATTGGTCTGTGGGCTGTGACCCTCCTGTAGCTTATCTATAATCTTTCCACCCCTCTCCCCTAAAGCATCCTCCATGTTACAAGTGTTACTGCAGAGTCTAGCCGTTGTGTAACGATAGGATGCCGACCTGTCTTTATAGATAGAGGTTGCAGCCTAAGCAAGTTTGAGACTTTCCAAATCCTAGGGAAGAAAATCGTTCTAATTTATTTCTGAGCATTCATTAATATGTCCGAGCTTCCAGATCCTTCACATTGCGGCAGCAACCCACAGTACCACATTTCTAGCGAAACCGGTGATGTCTACATCCTCATATGCAGGCGCACAGGATTTACCGAAATCCATCCCACTAATTTCATCAACTCATCTATATAGAACCGATCCTGACAAATCTTCTTTATATACAACTCGAACTAAATCATCATTTCAAAAGCAGCTTTGTGCAATTATACCTAGGTTGAATTCAGGTGTGGACATGTAAGATGGACTGTTTGACGACTAGCGTTAGCATGAGGGTGCAAGTGGTTTGTCTGACTTCACTTGGCCCCTGCGATTTCAAGGCAACCTTTTGTTACCTTTCAATGACAGGGGGTTGCTGCGACCACGCTAATGATTGAACTAGTCTGTAGGGCTACTCTATTCACATAACGCATGTATAAAAAGGCGATTTCGTATTACGTGACTTTAATCTTCCTTCCCTGTTGAACTCTTTACATTAACAAGAGGTTCAACCTGCAAATCGTGAATTAGGGAAGTTACTACTTGAGTTATCTAATCAGCCATCTTTCTTCCTCTTGTCAGGTTTTCACAGTCTAATTTCCAGCCCCCAAATACGTAGAACAAGGCTCGCAGCCCCAGCTGCAATTCTACTCACCATTTTTCTAAGCAAACAGCTTCAAAACTATTTAGAGACACACTAAGGCATAATTCTACGGGGATATAGCGGGTAGTGATCCTCGGGCTAAGGCTCTCGTGTAGATGTTGATCGATCAAATTTATTCTAGTAATTATGCATAGTAGCAGTGTCTTCAGTGTTTTCTTGGCACAATGCTATATAGCATATCTTGTCTTTTTCCTAACCTATATCTACTGTAACTATAGGGATTCTTAATTTTAGCGCAAAAAGCTATATAAACAATTGATTTGTTGAAGTAGGGTGGTTACGGAAGTGGCATTCGTTCGAACTCGCTAGGAAAGAGAATCCAGAGACTCGAAGTACTAAATACAGTTCCTAGCGCTTGGGCCACTAGCTCCTGCTAGCGCATTCACTATGTGAGCTCACTTCTCAACAGGATTCTCATTATCCCTGCCCTATTTTGTTTTGTTCACTTTCCCCACAGTTTTTAAGCATCAGGGATGCATGTCTGTACCAGATCTGCAACAATTTGTGTAAGTGTTCGTCACGTATGAGGCCCCTGGGGCTAACAAAGCTGGCCCCTAAGAGCACTGTAAACAAGACCTGGATAAGTATATTGTATTATGCCCCTGCACGCTCTCAAACGCTCGCTCCT